>SKCR01017987.1:0-249985 GCA_019454045.1 Zanthoxylum bungeanum | reverse complement strand
GGGTCGCTTCCCAAAGATTCACCGATGACGTATGACTCGCACTTTAATTAATCTGGGATTAATTAGAAGAGAGAGAAAATTAATCTAGGATTAATTTCGGAGATATTTTATCTAGGATAAAATATCAATTAAAGATAGATAACGATTAATTTGGAATTAATCGATAAATTAATATATTCGATATATTAAATGAAATTGGATTTCGACGCGGAATTAAAATTGGATTTTAATTCGGGCGAACGAATTAATTTAGAATTAATTCGATAGCTACGTGAATAGTAATTATGCTTGGCATGATTATTTAATTAAATTAGATTTAATTACGTCGCAACGGAAAATCGTTAATTTGGAATTAATGAACCCGAGCCCGAGATTATTTGCAAGCGCATTCGCATTTCGAATTCGAGTGCGGCACGCAAGTCAAATCAAGCGTCAAATCGTTAGTCGCATCTAGCGTCACATCACTCGTCAATCAAGTGATGAATGTCTTTCACTTTGAGTGATTGACGCAAGTCAATATTCACTGATGGATGGAAGTTGATGTGAGTTGATGGAGGTTGATGGGCTTTAATTATTTGACATTTTGAAAGCCAAATTTAAGTGAAATGAATTTGAAATTCACATGAGTGTATAAGACACACTTTAGCCATCAACCAAAACACTCTCTCTCACTTCATCTCTTTCTTCTTCACGCCCATGGAGGGAAAAATTTCTTCTTATTTTGGGCAGTGAACTGCCGTGAATAGTGGAGAAAATGGAAGACAAAAGTGCTTGATTTTGTGGCAAAATCAAGAGAGCTAGCATTCCGAGAGACATGCGAAGGTGATAGGGAAGTTTACCCATGAGCCGGGAACCGTTTGATGAAAGCTTGGACCTTCAAATGATGAAAAAAAAACTGAAAATTCTGGACAGAATTTCAGCCCACTGTCGAATGCACTAGCAAAGGGAAAATGATTTTTTGTTCGTCAAAGCGTCGCTCAACCGATCGATGTGAGTATTCAGCAACTTCGTTGATTGTTATTCACACATATTTTCATGCTTATTATTGATCTTGGGATCTTAATAGAAACCATCAATGGTATCAGAGCAAGGTTTGAGCATGAAAAAGTTTAGGGCTTTAAATTTGGGTAATTTGTATTTGAGCATGATTTGAAAATTGGATGTTTGAGTATGCTTAATACATGTTTAATTGAATATTGATTGGATCAATTTCATGAAATTATTTTGGAATATTTTTGCCCAAATTTTTGGTGTTGGCCGAATACTAATGCCCTATTTAGTCTTGGATTTTTTGATTTTTGATTCATTGGATGAGTTAGAATCATTCGGGAATGTGATTTAATGTCGATTGTGGAATTAATTGGATTGAATTCGAATTGGACACAATCCCCTCCCTTGGCCGAGACTTAATGCATGATTGGGTTTGATTTTAATCAAAATGTGTTGGACATGTGATGATGAAAATGTGCATGATTAATTAGGCTAATCGACGTTTTAGAAACATTGATTCAAGTAGTTAATTATGTTATACACTTTAGAATTAATTAGATTATGAAACTGGAATTTTATGATTTAATTAATTGGGCTTGAATTGGATTTGGGCTTGTAATGTTGTAAATGGGCTTATTGGGCTTTGTTGTACAAAGTTAGATTTATGCCAAAAGGATTGGATCCAATTGGGCCCAAAACCACTTCCATAAAGCCCAAATGCGACTAATGAACCTTTAAAGTTTAATTGGTCCTAATGGGCATAAATTGATTTCTAGGCTTATGGGGTAACTCCCGGATTGGATTTTGGTTATTCGATTTGACCCGAGTTGACCAAAAGTCCACGCCTTAAGAAATTAATTAAAAGCCCATTGGACTTTAATTGAATTGACGTTGGACGTTTATCAGACTTTGAGACCCGTAACGATTAAATTTGGAATTTAAGTCGTAAAAGGTTTATTAATAAAGTGTAATATTAATTTGGAATTAAATAGCGAATTAGAATTGAATACATATTAAATTGGATTTAATGATGTAGTTTAATTTAATTCGAGAATTCGTACTTTGAGTACTTATTCGCAAAACGAGTTTGACTCGAATAAAATCAAATCGTTGTTTGAACATTGGATGGTCATTAATTATCAGATTAATTAATTTGATTAGCCTGATTGATAACATGCTTCTGTGAATACATGGTTGCGATGCATGAAAAATGTATATCGGATGGATATTAGATGGGTGGGTCAATTTTAGAAATTGTTGTAATAAATTTCATTTATTAATTGGACCTGCGTGTCCAGCCTTATCACCTCCTTATTTTTTGTATTCTCTTCTCACATATTCCCCTCAATGTAAATGAGGTTTCTTTAGAAGTGTAGTGTAACGGGTAGAAGCAAATACATGTGCTAGCGGGAGAGAGAAATGGAGAGATTTGATCTAGGATCAATGTGTAAAGTATCCATCCGCATTTCATTATTATTTTATCATATGCGCTTTATTATGTGTTTAGAATGCATGTTTAAGGGTGTATGATGATGAGACCTTAACAAAGATAATAAATTGGTTGCCAATTTGCAAGCGAAAAACCCTCGTAAAATATTAAGCGTATTTCCTTCCATTGAGTGATTCTCACTCAAGATCCGAGACTAGCATTGGCTTGTTGGCCAAAGTCAAGGCCTTTGTCCGTTGAGGATGTGTTTGAATCATGAGAGCTTTGTTCCATATTGGTGTCATGTTCAAGTTGTGGTTTGTTGGCCAAAGTCAAGGCCACTTCTTGTCCATCAACATTGATTACGAAGCTTTCCATGGTCAATGGGTCGTGCTTAACTGGGATCACTAAGTTTGTTGTGCCAAAGCCAAGGCTTAGTTGATTCAGAGGAAAAAGGTTAGGTAATACATTGGATGTATTGGCATATATAAGATATATGTTTCGGACTTGGATGTCCCCCTACCGGATCTAGGAATTGGATTGGATCCAATTGATCTTAGAGATCTACCTATTTAATTATCATACAATTTGTTGGCCAAAGTCAAGATTGTGTGATATTTAACGAGATCCTAGCCCACTAGGAAACACGGTTTCCCGAGTACTCAACAGAGGGTTAGAGGCTCGCCGAAAAATAGTGGGAGGCAAGAATTGAATTTGTAATATTCGTTTAATTACTTGCCATACGCGCTCAATCACAAATATCATTCGTCATATTAATTAAATGTTAGTTGGACTAATATTTAAACGTTGTTTTAAGTAACAATTGGACTGTATTCAAACCATTTATTTATAGTTGATTTTATAATTGGATTATAGTAATCAATATAATTGATTTTAATCTATTAAATTATAGTTGATTAAATAATTGGACTATTGTAATCATTATAATAAATAGTACCTAAATCGTTGATTAAATAGTTGGACTATTAGAATCAATATGTAATTGAAATATTGACATTTAATACATAATCCTAAGGAAAATGTATTTAAATGGTTTAATTTTCAAATTGAGAATAAATTTCAGGATGGTCCTGAAAAATAATAAGTTACTTTATTTGATAAAATAACATATTAGGCCTAAGCCCGGAGTTAAGAAAATAGTAGAGCATAATCTTTGGAAGATTTATGTGATGATACTTTAGTGCTTAATCCATTAAGCTTGTCGCAGTATACTCCTTAATTTCTTAATCAGAACTAAGGATTAGTTCCTTAAAGTATGATAATGAAATTGAAGGATATTCATAAATCTATACTTAGATTTTAGAAGTATTAAATTGCAATTAAATAACTCTTGGAGAGTTAATGACTATTCTCAAGGAGATAAAGTCAAACTTTACAATTAGGCAAGTAGCGCAAGGCGCACTTTACTTCAATATTCTAGAAGGCCAAGGCTTGGCCAAAAGCTTCTGGAGTATTGAAAAGGGCGAAGGCATAATCATTATAATCTTCTGGGAAGATAAATGATATATCCTAAAAAGTCTGCCTAAATTGTGGCAAACGGAATCGTAGAAGCGTGACTGCCATTTGGACAAAGCAGACATGAAGGAATTGAAGATGAGCAAGGCTCTGACTTCAAATATGTTTGTCAACAGTATGTTCACTACTAGTATTAAAATTATATTTTAGATACTTAGTGTGGAACATAAATACTGATGTTCAGAATTTGCTTTGAGCATAATACTGACATCAATTGAGATTAATCTGTGGATTGGAAACGGGATGAAAATCGCTTTTTCAACCGTAGATACCTAAGTTTAGGAACTACCTTCGGGTGTGTACCTAAATTTGGAAACTGTTATAATGTAACTAGTTTGACTAGAAATATTATCGCTACATCAGTGTTTAACCCCCTGAGGGTGAACCTTTATATTCTAGAACACTAAAGTGTTTTATTGTATAAATATGATATTGAGATGTACACATTAGATGTGAATAACAGTATTTATATTTTGAATATAAAGAAATCTCAAACATATAACATGACAAACAAATAGCTCAAAATGATTTGATCAGAAGAAACTAATTGTGGCATTGTTGTCTGGGACACAACTAAAACAAGAATCGTATATCTGCACTTTTGAAGAGTGGTTACTCGGACTGATTTGATTCTAATCAAATAAAGTCTACGAATCTAGTTTATTGGGCAAAGTGCCTAAAACACCTTTACTTGGTAAAAGTGCAAATGCCACAGATCTGTTAGCCCTAGTTCATAATGAAGCAAGTGGGGCCATGTCTAGCTAGGCTAGATGTAGATATGAATATTCCGTGACCTATACGGATGAGGCATCGCGTTATGGTTATGTGTTTCTTTTGAAGAACACAAATCAGAAACTTTTAAAGTTTCGACATGAAATAGACAAACAGATCGGCTGAAGTATTAAACGTCACGGTAAGACCGTAATGGAAAATACTTAAGCAATAAGTTTCTAGTATTCTTGAAAGAGTATAGTATTCTTTCAAAAGAGGACTCCTCCCGGAACACGTTAATTTGACGATGTGTCCGAACTGAGTAACCGAATTTTATTATACATGATAAGGTTAATCTTGAGTCGCTCTGAGCTATCTTTTCCTTCAACAGATAAGCATTAACAGTGCATAACTTATTTAGAATAAGGTTCCATTAAAATCTGTTTGACAGATTTCATATCAGATATGAACGGGAAAGAAACTGAGTTTCACATTCCTGTATATTTGGGCATGCTAGGCATACGTTTGGATGATACCAAACTAGAACCCAAATTGGATAAGTGCCAATTATAGGTTATCATAGGGAAACCATAAGCATAGTGCTTATACAACTCACTAAGAGAACAATGTAATTGTTGCTCACTATATGGTTTTCCTAAGAGGAATACCGATATGCAGTAGTGAGTGGAAGGATAGAAAAACTCGATGAAAATCGGTGTAATACTATTCAAGGAACTGATCCCTAATGGAACACAAATAGTTCATCAAGGATGAAACTATTCCATAATCTTCGAATACACAAGAACCGCGTAGATCGGAAAGAGTCAGAAGACAACCTAGGGTATGGGTTTCTGATCTCACCTCATAAAGATGTCTATCTTATTGAGGAATACCAACTGACTACGTATGAGGAAGTGATACAAGGTATCGACTCCCTATCATAGCAAAATATTATAGAATCCAAAATGGATTCCATGTATATCAACGGTGTTTAGAATACTAGTTGATGTACCGCAAGACATTGTGCCTATTGGTACTTATAAGTCTTCAAGGAAGACATACATGGATGGCAACATACCAACGTATAAAGCTAGGCTTGTAGCGGAAATATATCGTTATCAACATTGTGTTGATTACTATTCAACATTTTACCAGTTGCCACGGTAAATCCATTTGGATAATGCTTGCTAAAGCTGCATGTTTCATTTATGAAATATGTCAGCTTAACGGGAAAATCGCTTTCCTGAAAAAGGAAACCTTTTGGAGGATGTTTTCAACATCCTGACGGTTTTATCGTACCAAAACTAGCAAACAAGGTTTGCAGGTTATTCGATCCATGTTTGGATTGAAACAAGCATTGAGTTCTTGAAATTATCGTTTTGATGTAATCATAATGGTGTATGATTTGATTCAAAACAAATATGATTCTTGTGTATATAAGGAGGTTAATGAGAGCGCACTGATAATAATGTCCTATAAATAATGATAATACATCATTCTTGGAAATGATATTCCCATAATAACAATCGGTGAAAGCTAGGCTTTCCTGAAAACTCTCCGAGAAACTCATACATTGAAAAATGTACATGACCTGGTGTCTCATACGCTTTGAGCATATGAATTCACAATCGGGCCAATCCAAGTGATAGTTACTGGATTGATGTTAAGAACATCTGTTAGTATCATAGAGATCTAAGGATGCTGTCTTAATCTGTGGAGAATGAGAACTTGGAGTGACTGGGATCACTACTGCAAGTTTCCTAAACCGATAAAACGACTATAAGTCGCAAACGGTACTATACAATTTGAATAACAGAACAGTGAGCTGGAAATCTTCCAAGCAAGATATTGTTACCGAATAAATAATAAATGCGGTTTATTGCTGCAGTTGAGGCAGCAATAGAAGCCATATGGGTCAATAACAAATCTAATTAGATTAGATATAGTTCTGTTAGAAGCTGAGCTAGGCGTCAACACAGGCTAAAGAATTAATGGTCTCATCAACGATCCAGATATATACTTCGATATTCATCTGATTCGTTCGGATCATATATCGTGGCGATGTGATGATCGAATAAATCGCATCAGATGATAATCATGCAAATCCGCTGACGAAAGTGTTTCCTCAGCAGTTTGAGCCAACCGTACATAGTTCAGGTGTTAGATACTCGAGTGACTGGCTATAGGCCAAGTGGGAGATTGTTGGATAGTTATGACCCATAGCGTCACTATTTGTACAGATCATGGTGTTGTTGTACAAATTAACTATGTGACAAAGGAGATTGCACTCTTATCATTTGTGATTAGATCACTTAGATGTATAAATGATGAGAGGTCCTCATGATTTGTTCCTGGATTGAGAATGATATGAGACAATATCAGTCCACGAAGGATAAATCATTAAATATCCATAGTCAGAGTATTATCGAGATTGGACATCGATAAATACGTAAAAGACTAGTATTGCACTTGTGCGCGCTATGAGGACATAACGACATATTTCTCATATTATTGGGTATTGGATACTCATGCAAGTGTAATAAGAGGTTGTGTTTCCCCGATGGTACGGGAAACAGCTTCGCTCTGGATAGACCCCCTCAGAATTCCATTGGTAGTATGACTATATGTCTATGGAAGTCCGTAATTAGGGTAGGTGTATTTGGTCTTAACCTGAGACTTGCACCTCTAATACTTGCGACGATCAATATACTTTGGTTGCGGTCGTCCAGGGCTTTAACAGGTTCTGTGTACGCCAATGTTGGGTATATTGAGAATCGTAGTGTGTTGGGTGTGATGTCAAGACGGAAGTATCACTCCAGTCATAGTGGAGATGATGGTCACGTAGGATACGGGACTGGTTCTCTTAAATCCTGCAGCTATCAGGATAAAATTACAAGGTCAGGTTTATCCGATTATAGAGACTAGTCACTAGATATCCGACATGTGTTTCGTACGGGGCAGACACAATTCCAGCCTCAGGCCTAGCATGTGATCATCTGATACTAGACAGAAATACGTATTACTACGTATACTATGCCTGATACAGATCATTTATTCCTGTAAGGATATTTCCGGAGAATTGGGTAGGCATGGCGCTTTGCTAGAGGCCAACCTTGTCTTGTAAATCGGTAAAATGTAGTACGAGGTACTAACGTGTTCGGATAGTCCGACGACCGAATTTACTGCCAACATATCCGGGGATCTCATGGGTCGCTTCCCAAAGATTCACTGATGACGTATGACTCGCACTTTAATTAATCTGGGATTAATTAGAAGAGAGAGAAAATCAATATGGGATTAATTTCGGAGATATTTTATATAGGATAAAATATCAATTAAAGAGAGATAACGATTAATTTGGAATTAATCGGTAAATTAATATATTCGATATATTAAACGAATTGGATTTCGACGCGGAATTAAAATTGGATTTTAATTCAGGTGAACGAATTAATTTAGAATTAATTCGATAGCGAAATGAATAGTAATTATGCTTGGCATGATTATTTAATTAAATTAGATTTAATTACGTCGCAACGGAAAATAGTTAATTTGGAATTAACGAACCCGAGACCGAAATTATTTGCGAGCGCATTCGCATTTTGAATTCGAGTGCGGCACGCAAGTCAAATCAAGCGTCAAATTGCTAGTCGCATCTAGCGTCACATCACTCGTCAATCAAGTGATGGATGTCTTTCACTTTGAGTGATGGACGCAAGTCATATTCACTGATTGATAGAAATTGATGTGAGTTGATGGAGGTTGATGGGCTTTAATTATTTGACTTTTTGAATGTCAAATTCAAGTGAAATGAATTTGAAATTCACATGAGTGTATAAGACACACTTTAGCCATCAACCAAAACACTCTCTCTCACTTCATCTCTTTCTTTTTCACGCCCATGGAGGGAAAAATTTCTTCTTATTTGGGGCAGTGAACTGCCGTGAATAGTGGAGAAAATGGAAGACAAAAGTGCTTGATTTTGTGGCAAAATCAAGAGAGTTAGCACTCCGAGAGACATGCGAAGGTGATAGGGAAGTTTACCCATGAGCCGGGAACCGTTTGACGAAAGCTTGGACCTTCAAATGATGAAACAAAACTGAAATTTCTGGACAGAATTTCATCTCACTGCCGAATGCACTAGCAAAGGGAAAATGATTTTTTATTCGTCAAAGCGTCGCTTAACCGATCGATGTGAGTATTCTGCAACTTCGTTGATTGTTATTCACACATGTTTTCATGCTTATTATTGATCTTGGGACCTTAATAGAAACCAACATTAGAAATGATAAACCTTGATTTGCTTTTATCTGATACTTTGAGTGATTGATCTACGTTAGACTCGTAAGCACTTGATTGTGGTTCTTAGCAGTGAAAACCTGAGTAATTAGCAAAGTGACTAGTTGAAGGAATTGTAGGTCGGTGAATGACCGTTTGCTTAGAGGTCTATCCTGACTTGCTTGTGTTATGATGTGTGGTATGGTTGAAAAAAAAAGTCTCTAAAGAAAAAAATTGAACCACCTATAACCGATAAGCGCGAAGCTACCCATGGGTGAGTATTAGGACCACCATGAGGAGAAATGCTACCTTAAAGGGTAGGTGTGTTGAAAAAAAAAAGAAAAAAAAAGAATAAGTTCAGAATGAAAGAAAAAAAAAGAGACAAAAGAGAAAGAAAACCATATCACATTGAGCACGGAAAAGCAATTGCAGAGCATAATTAAGACATCTAGGTTAGTTTGACCCATCGATCCCGATTTTTGAAACGAAATCATTGAGTTGGCCTACTTAGGAATCAAGCTGTAAAAGAACCTTAGCACACACACACACTTTGAGTCTGGCATAGATCATTTATTCAAAGACTTGGATTTGAGTTGTATCGAATGTTTTGAAGGTGCTCTGGTTTCATTACTGAGCATTCTTTGAGGACAATGATATGTATAACTATAGAGACTATTTCCTGGCATGTAGTATAGTATGATGACATGGAAGGCCCCACCATGTGGTTCATCTTGACCAAGTACAAACAGCGGAGAGCAGAAAGTTAAACCAAGACTAAGGGCGACCAATCTACCACATCACGAATCAGGGACATAACAAGATATTGAGTCATGAGACCAGAGAGAAGACTGAG
This sequence comes from Zanthoxylum bungeanum, assembly GCA_019454045.1. Lineage (NCBI taxonomy): Eukaryota > Viridiplantae > Streptophyta > Magnoliopsida > Sapindales > Rutaceae > Zanthoxylum > Zanthoxylum bungeanum. The sequence goes on along the minus strand of SKCR01017987.1, from coordinate 240,191 downwards.
CAGTCACTAAGGGAATTGATCGAAGACCTAACCCAACGAATCAGGAAATTCATTCATGCATGCATGCATACACGTAACATATTTTGCATTCTTTTTATGTTTGTTTTGTTATGTATTCACAGGTTTAAAAGAAGAAAAAGAAAAAGCGGCAAAGACAAGCCAACTATAATCAACAACATATGAGTAGTAGTTTGGGGATGAGTCTCAAGGTTGAGGCCCACATCAAGATCACTTTGGGGATGAGTCTCATGGACGAGGCCCACATCAATATCAATTTTGAGAATGAGTCCCAAGGTCGAGTCCCACATCAGTATCAGTTTGGGGTGAGGCCCACATCAGTATCAACTCAGGGTCGAGGCCCATATTATCAGCAGCATGGGGAATGAATCCCAGGGCCGAGGCCCACGTCGTCAAAATTTGGAATGAATCCAGAGAATGAATCCCAGGGCCGAGGCCCACATCGTCAGAATTTGGAATGAATCCAGGGAATGAATCCCAAGGTCGAGGCCCACGTCGTCAGAATTTGGAATGAATCTAGGGAAGGAATCCCAGGGCCGAGGCCCACGTCATCAGAATTTGGAATGAATCCCAGGGCCGAGGCCCACGTCGTCAGAAATTTGGAATGAATCCCAAGGTCGAGGCCCATGTCGTCAGAATTTGGAATGAATCCGGGAACAAAACCTAGGGAACAAAGCCCACTCTCTACACAACTCAGGAACAAAGACCACAGACAGTTCGAAAATGGTCCACTACCACAGCAGATGCCGAAAATGGCGCTCCAAGAATGGAACACAGTTCGAGAATGAACAAGCCGAGAATGGCACTCTGAGAAAGGAGCACAGTTCGGGAATGAAAAAGTCGGAAATGACACTCCGAGAATGGTGTATAGTTTGGGAATGAACAAGCCGGGAATGGCACTTCGAGAATGGAGCACGGTTCGAGAATGGACCACCTCACAGTAACGGCTCATGAATGGACCACATCACAGTAACGGTTCAGGAATGGACCACCTCACGGTAACAATTCATGAATGGACCACCTCACAGCACAGTTCAGGAACAAAGCCCGCAGATGGTTCGAGAACAAAGCCCAGAGGTTGAAAGCTCTTCGCCATCATCATCAGCACCAGTATCAGTTTACCGGATATGGCACTCTAGGGGCGAGGCCCACATTGGTTCAGTATCAGTTTCGCCGGGTATGGCACTCTGGGGGCGAGGCCCATATTATCTTCAGTATTAGTTCTGCCGGGTATGGCATTTTGGGGCGAGGCCCACATTGGTTCAGCATCAGTTCTGTCGGATATGGAATTCTGGGGGCGAGGCCCACGTTGATTCAGCATCAATTCTGACAGGTATGGCATTTTCGGGGTGAGGCCCACATTGGTTCAGATCAGTTTTTCCAGGTACGGTACTCTGGATATGGAGATATCAGATCAGCTTGCTAGGTACGGCACTCCGGGTATGGAGACATCAGATCAGTTCAGCCAGATACGGCACTCCGGGTATGGAGACATCAGATCAGTTTTGCCAGGTACGGCACTCCGGGTATGGAGATATCATACTGCGACACCCTAGGTACTGGGTTAGCACTCAGACATTTGTGGCTCTCTAGGTACGGAGACGTCACCGCGACACCCTAGGTACGGGGTTAATATTCAAAAATTTGTAGCTCTCTAGGTATGGAGACGTCACCGCGACACCCTAGGTACTGGGTTAGCATTCAGACATTTGTGGCACTCTAGGTACGGAGACGTCACCGCGACACCCTAGGTACGGGGTTAGCATTCAGACATTTGTGGCTCTCTAGATACGGAGACGTCACCGAGACACCCTAGGTACGGGGTTAGCATTCAGAAATTTATGGCTCTCTAGGTACGGAGACGTCATTGCGACACCCTAAGTACGGGGTTAGCATTCAGATATTTATGGTTCTCTAGGTACAGAGATGTCACCGCGACACCCTAGGTACGGGGTTAGCATTCAAAAATTAGTGGCTCTCTAGGTACGGAGACGTCACCGCGACACCCTAGGTATGGGGTTAGCATTCAGACATTTGTGGCTCTCTAGGTACGGAGACGTATCGTGACACCCTAGGCACAGTGTTTAGCACGCCAGGTACGACATGAAGACTATTGTGGACTACCGCGACACCCTAGGTACGGGGTTTAGCACGCTAGGTATGGCATGAAGACTATTGTGGACTACTGCAACACCCTAGGTGCGGGGTTTACCACTCCAGGTACGGTATGTGGATTATGTGGACTACCGAGGACTATCGTGAAATGTTGTGGAATACTGTGGACTACCGTGGATTATGTGGACTACCGTGAAGTGTTGTGGACTACCGTGGATTATGTGGACTACCGAGGACTACCGTGGACTACCGTGGATTATGTGGACTACTGAGGACTACCGTGGACTATCGTGAAGTGTTGTAGACTACCGTGGACTACCGTGGATTACCGTGAAGTGTTGTGGACTACCGTGGATTATGTGGACTACCGAGGACTACCGTGTACTATCGTGAAGAATTATGGACTACTGCGACGCCCTAGGTACAGGATTTAGCACGCCAGGAATGGCACACCATCAAATTTAGTTCAGAGCAACAGGCAAACCAGGTGGCAGTTGGCGAGCCAGATAAGTAAAAATGTATTGCACGTACTTTGATAGGATTGTCATTGTCACACACTGCACAAGTCCCATCAAAGTGAGGGCGACTTTAAGCACTGCATTTTTACATATAAGTCCCGATGATGAGTCTCGTATGGAGACACTACCTCTTTGATTGCAAAGTTTGACTTTCTAGTAGCCTTTGGCCAAGCCTCGGGTTTCTAGAATATCGAAGTAGGGTGCGCCTTGCGCTACTTGCCTAATTGCAAAGTTTGACTTTGTCTCCTTGAGAATAGTCATTAATTCTCCCAGAATATTTATTACAATTTTGTATTTCAAAGATCTAAAATAGATCCATGAAAATTCTTCAATTTCATTATCATACTTTAAGGATCTAATCCTTAATTATGATTCAGAAATTAAGGAGTCTACTTGACAAGTATAATGGATTAAGCACTAAAGTTATCATTACATGAATATTCCAAATATCATGTTCCACTTATTTGTTTAACTCCGAGATTTTGGCATAATACGTTATTTTATCAAATAAAGTAACTTATTATTTTCCAAGACCATCTTGAAATTTATTCCCAATTTGAAAAATTATAGTCGTTCAAATACATTTTCACCCAGGATTATGTTTTAAACAGTAATATTTCAATTTATCTTGATTCTAATAGTCCAACTATTTAATCAACGATTTGTGGTACTATGTATTATATTGATTATTATAGTCCAACTATACAATCAAATATAATTTAAATTAATTAACCTCAATTACATTGATTACTATAATCCAATTATAAAATCAACTGTAAATCGAAATTAATTAATTCAAATATATTGATTACTATAATCCAATTATATAATCAACCATAATACAGTCCAACTGCTTATTAAAACAACAATTTAAATATTAGTCCAACTAACATTTAATCAAACGATGAAATAACGCGTATGGCGAGTAATTGAACGAATATTGCAAATTCAATTCTTGCCTCCCACTATTTTTTCGGCGAGCCTCTAACCCTCTGTCGAGTACTCGGGAAACCGTGTTTCCTAGTGGGCTAGGATCCCGTTAAATATCACATAATCTTGACTTTGGCCAACAAATTGTATGATAATTAACTAGGTAGATCTCTAAGATCGATTAGATCCAATCCAATTCCTAGATTCGGTATGGGGACATCCAAGTCCGAAACATATATCTTATCTATGCCAATACATCCAATGTATTACCTAACTTTTTTTCCTCTGAATCAACTAAGCCTTGGCTTTGGCACAACAAACTTAGTGATCCCAGTCAAGCGCGACCCATTTACCATGGAAAGCTTCGTAATCAATGTCGATGGACAAGAAGTGGTCTTGACTTTGGCCAACAAACCACAACTTGGACAAGACACTGATATGGAACAAAGCCTTCGTGATTCAAACACATCTTCGACAGACAAAGGCCTTGACTTTGGCCAACAAACCAATGCCGTCTAGGATCTTGAGTGAGAATCACTCAATGGAAGGAAAGACGCTTAATATTGAACGATGGTTTTTCGCGTGCAAATTGGCAACCAATTTATTATCTTTGTTAAGGTCTCATCATCATACACCCTTAAACATGCATTCTAAACACATAATAAAGCATATATGAAATAAAATAATGATGATATGTGGATGGATACATTACATTGATCCTAGATCAAATCTCTCATTTTCTCTCTCCAAAGCTAGCACATGTATTTACTTCTACCTGTTACACTACACTTCTAAAGAAACCTTATTTACATTGAGGGGAATAGGTGAGAAGAGAATACAAAGAGTATAGAGGTGATAAGGCTGGACACGCAGGTCTAATTAATAAATCAAATTTATTACAATTTCCAAAATTGTCCCACCCGACTAATATCCATCCGATATAAATTATTCATGCATCACAACCATGTATTCACACAAGCATGTTATCAATCAATCTAATCCAATTAATTAATCTGATAATTAGTGATCATCCAATGTTCAAACAACGATTTGATTTTTGCTCGAGTCAAACTCATTTTGCGAATAAGTACGAATTCTCGAATTAAATTAACTACATAATTAAATCCAATTTAATACGCATTTAATTCTAATTCACTATTTAATTCCAAATTAAATATTACACTTTTATTAACGAACCTTTACGATTTAAATTCCAAATTCAATCGTTATGGGTCTCAAAGCCCGATTAACATCTAATGTTTATTTAATTAAAGTTCAATGGGCTTTTAATTAATTTCTTTAAGGCATGGACTTTTGGTCAACTCGGGTCAAACCGAATAACCAAAATCCAATCCAGGAGTTACCCCATAAGCATTTAAATTAATTTTGGCCCACTAGGCCCAATTAAATAATTAAGGTCCATTAATTCATAATTGGACTCTTTGGATGCGGTTTTGGGCCTAATTGGATCCAACCAATTTTGCTTAAACCCAACTTTGTACAACAAAGCTCAAAAGCCCAATTACAACCTATAAGGCCCAATTTCACAAAATATGCCCAAATTAATTAACTTATAAAATTCCAAATTTCACAATTAATTAACCTAAGTGTAATACACAATTAATTACCCAATTAACATTTCTAAAACTTCAATTAGCCTAATCAATCATGCACTTTAACATCAAATAGTGTCCAACACAATTTAATCAAAATCAAACCCAATTACATACTTCAAAGTGTCTCTGCAATTAGGGGTTTTTGCATTCCGATTCGGTTTCAATCCAATTGAATCCACAATCATCATTCCCAAATCAATTCAATTCATCCAATGAATCAAACAACAAAAATCACCATGAATTTCATTTGACATTGAATTCGGCCAACCCACTAATTTTGGGGAAAATGTTCCAAATCAAATTTCAATCCAATTAAACTTCAATACAACATTACCCAATTATTTTAAGTCATCCAATGATCAAAAAACAAAATTATGCCAAGAAATTAGGTTTCTTCATTTTCGGTCCAACCTCCAATTTAGGGAAAATTGGATCCAACCAAATTTCTTGAAATTGATCATGCACAACATCAATTCAACCTCTTTCAAGCATATTATATCAAACAATTTAACCATTTGATGCTCAAATCGAGTTTACCCAATTTTAAAACCCTAAAGTTTCATGCTTGATGTAAGCTCATAGATACCATTGTTGGTTTCTTATTAGGTCCCAAGATCCATCAAATAAGCATGAAAAACGCATGAATACACAAAGGAGTAAGGCGGAATACATACTCACATTGGTCAGTTTTGATGCAACGAAGAACACAAGCCATCAATATTCCTCCAAGCTCACGGCAGTGACCCTCCAAGGCAGTGGACTGCTCGATTTTGCTCCTCTTTAATGCTTTAAAAATCGGCCATGGTTGTCACCATTGAAGCTCAAAGCTTCAAGCTCCAAAATGATTCCAAGCTCAAAAGTTCACTGCCCTATCACCTTTGTTTAACTCATGGTGTGCTAGCACTTGATTTTTGCAACAAAATCAACTCACTTGCTTCTCTTCTTCATTCGGTCAAACCTGATTTTTTGAGAGGAAGAAACGGCTCCAAGCCGTGTGCAAGAAGGAGGGAAAGAGATGAGAAAATGTTTAAGAGGAGAGAGAGAGTTAAAAGAAATAAAAGGTATTAGGTTTTATATTTCCTAAATAAATTAAACCATTTACCACCTTTTTAATTTCCATTTACCAAAAAGTCAAAAGCAAAAAGAAAAAAGTGTTTTTCCATCAACTCACATCTTTTCACATCAACTCACATCACTTTAATAAAGTGACATGTTGTCAAGTCACATCACTCAAAGTGACAATTGATTTGACGCTTGATGTGACTAATGATATGACGTTTGATGTGACTTGCGTGTCGCATTCGAATTGAAATGCGAATGCGCTCGTAATCACACTCGAGCTCGGGTTCGCTAATTCCAAATTAACGAATTTTCCGTCGCGACATAATTAAACGATTACGCCTAGCGAAATCACTATTCATGTCGCTAACGAATTAATTCTAAATTAATTCGTTCGCCCAAATTAAAATCTAATTTTAATTCCGCATCGAAATCCATTTCGTATAATATATCGAATATATTATTTTATCGATTAATTCCAAATTAATCATTCTCTCTCTTTTATTAATATTTTATCTAGATAAAATATCTCCGTAATTAATCCCAGATTAATTTTCTCTCTCTTCTAATTAATCCCAGATTAATTAAGTGCGAGTCATACATCATCGGTAAATCTTCGGGAAGCGACCCATGAGATCCCCGGATATGTTGGTAGTAAATACGGTCATCAGACTATCCGAACACGTAAGTACCTCGTACTACGTTTATACCGATTTACAAGACAAGGTTGGCTTCTAGCAAAGAGCCATGCCTACCCAATTCTCCAGAAATATCCTTATAGGAATATGTGATCTATATCAAGCGTAGTATACCGAAGTATTGCGTATTTCTGTCTAGTATCTGATGGTCACGCGCTAGGCCTGGGGCTGGAATTGTGTCTGCCCCGTACGAAGCACATATCGGATGTCTGGCAACTAGTCTCTATAATCAGATAAACATGACCTAGTCATAATATCCCGATAGCTCGAGCATATAAGAGAATAAGTTCCGTATCCTACGTGATCATCATCTCCATATGACTGGAGTGATACTTCCGTCTTGACGTCACACCCAACACACTACGATTCTCAATATACCCAGTATTGGCGTACTCAGAACCGGTTAAAGCCCTGGACGACCTCAACCAAAGTATATCGATTGTCGCAAGTGTTAGCGGTGCAAGTCTCAGGTTAAGACCAAATACACCTACCCTGATTTCGGACTTCCACAGACACATAGTAATACTACCAATGGAATTCCGAGGGGGTCTATCCAGAGCGAAGCAGTTTCTTGTACATCGGTGAAACACAACCTCCTATTACACTTGCATGAGTATCCTATACCCAAATATATGAGAACTATGTCGTTATGTCCTCACAAACGCGCACAAGTGTAATACTAGTCTTTTACGTATTTATCGATGTCCAATCTCGATAATACTCTGACTAGGGATATTTAATGATTTATCCTACGTGGACTGATACTGTCTTATATCATTCTCCGTCCAGGAACAAATCATAGGGACCTCTCATCATTTATATATCTACGTGATCTAATCACAAATGATAAGAGTGCAATCTCATTTGTCACATAGTTAATTTGTACAACAACACCATGATCTGTATAAATAGTGACGCTATGGGTCATAATTGTCCAACATAACGCCCTTTCGTGAGACGACAAAAGAGGTTAGACCTGAGGGCACCTTTTTATTTATTATCTTTCTTTTTATTTTTGTTTATTTTAAAATATTATCGCATGAGAGTCGTTTGAGGCATGATGTGATTGTTGGATGAGCGGAATATGTGCTCCCTTTTGTGGTATATCGGATGGAAACCCGAACGTAAATTCCGTAGCCGATTCCGAATTGACGGTATTGTGATCTGCACTCGGGATACAATGCCACGTACCACTAAGAGACACTTATTTTATCTCATCCAAACTTGTGTTTGAGCATGTTGTAGTTCGTCGGTTATTTATTTGTTATTAAAGCATGATTTAGCCTAGTTCGTTATTTATTTTCAAAGCATGATTACGTTATTTTAGGCGTGATATTTGTTTAGTTTATGATTATTTTAAATTGTTAGTTGTTTATTTTGGTTTAATGGTTCAATGTGCTCATTGTGTGATATGGTGTGTTTTCCGTTCAAAGACTTACTTTTCAAGCATGCAAACTTAGATTAGGATTTACTTTGATGAATGCTTATTAGATTTAAGTTACCCGTGAGCATATATGTTGAATAGATTCGGTTAGTTTATTGCACAAATCATATCATCACAAGTGACATAAGTAAGGGACCATTCCGAACCCAACGGTTTGAGGTCTTCCCTTGCGAGGGGTGAGTGCGGCCTTAAATCTTATTTTCCCTGTTCACACCGGGTGGCGACTCCATTACTCTCCGGTTTAGTCCCCCGCGGGCTACTCCGTACTCCCACTAGGCCGCGAGCCTAGAAAAGCATGCGTCGTCAACATTTTGTGTCCTACACCTGGCTCGAGATTTTTTATCTCAGGCTGGACTGGATTGGGCCCGGGCTTTTTTGCCATCCCTAGTCACATTGATAGTTTCCATAACCATAAGAGTGCGTTTATTGTATTCTCTGACACGCTCATAAAATGATTCTCTACTCCCACGTATAAGAGTGTCGAAGTAATAAAATAACTCAGTAAGTCCAGGGAATAGATTTAGTAAAATAAAATAACAATTTGAGTAAAAATAAAAGGTTTGATTTGTTTGAGTGAATGAAAATTTTAAATTAGATTACAATAATGAAATAAAATATAGGGGCTAGGGATCCACTTTTAATATTTCAAATTTAGAAATCTTACTTTTTATATATATAAATTATTATTATTACCGAGTTAATTTATTTCAAGAATTAATTATGCCAAAATATATAAAACCAGCCATAAAGGTGGTGATAACTTTTGTCTATAACAAGTCCAGTTAGATACTCAATTATACCAAATAAATAAAACCAGCCATATAAGCAGTAACAAAGTTGTTAATAATTAATCCAAAATTAAATTAAATATTAATCATTACATTACAATTTATATAGTATAATATAAGTGAGATTTATCTAAATTTTCATATTAAAGATTCTCTCTTTACCCTAACAGGACGAAATTAGCTACTCATGATTGGAATAAAAATACACATAATTTTATTACTAAAAGAAACAGAAACTACAAGAAAGCTTTTTAAAATAAAGCACACAAGAGCGAGAACTCCACAAATTTTCAGAGAAAACTATGGAAGCCGGACTGAGGAACGCACCTATATTTATAGAGGTGCTCTCACCTCTTGAAACTGCAATTGCAATTGCTGCAATTGCCTCCAGTTGTGACAAACCACGGAATGGTGGTTTGTCACCATTTTATTTTTTTTTTATTATTATTATTATTATTATTATTATTATTATTATTATTATTATTATTAGTATTATTATTATTATTATTATTATTATTATTATATTATTATTATTATTATTTATTATTATTATTATTATTTGATAATGACTTTTACATATAACACTCTTTGGTTTCTTCGTTAATTTTGCTCTTGAAATCCTCAGAATTAGAAAAACTTGTCAACAGTAAAATTGAAGATATTTAAGTCTTCTTTCATTTGGAACTAAAATCACTTCAATCCGATATCAGAGTAAAATATTATGGCCAAAATATGAACATTACACAAGATTAGAATTTCTGAAGTTATACATTGTTAAATCGCCCAATTAAATTTATGGCCTCCAAAATCCAAATATCAAGTTCATTTTTCTAGATATGCATCCAAAATATTATTTCACCTACATAAAAGATAAAAATCACAATAAACTTAAATATAATTATTATTTAACAAATATGCTAAATTAAGAAGATTAATGAAACTACAAGTGTAGAATAATTAATTTTTTTTTTAATAAATGTGTACTTTTTAGTGTTCATCACACCCCTCATCCAACTAGCTTATTACTAGCCCCTAGTAATTTAAGTGAAAACTTAAAAGAAAAATTATTATCCAAGTTAATCATTGTTTTCTTTCTTTCCAAATAAATAAATCCTCATGTACTTTTTACCATTCTTCCAAACACACATAAAACAAATTATCAATTAATTCATTGTACCTACAATATTCACAGGTCTAGTTGAAAAGAAAATAATATTTTTACCATAAGCTATATTAGAGTTCACACCTTTTGGCAATGAAAGTTTATTTATAAATATAAAAATTATTTTTTATAATAATAATAACTTCTATCCTTGTAACGAACATTGAGCCAGTGACTCCAAAATCAGTTGGCTTTAGGGCACTAGGTGTTAAGACACTCATACAGACTTAATTGCTCGGATCTCAGATGTTAAAAAGAAGAAGTGTCTGATTTTCTTAAACTTTCTCTTTAACCTATGTAACGCGCTTTGGGCCAGTGACTCCCAGATTAGTTGGCCTTAAGGCACTAAGTGTTAAAACACTCATATGGACTTAATTACTCGAGTTAGAGAGGCTACGAAATCGAACTTATTCACACTTTTTTTTCTTTTTTTCTATTTTTTTCTCTTTTTCAATTAAAATAACTCAAGCTCTACTGTTTTACTTGAATAATCATTGTTTACTAAGGCAATAAGTCCGGTTACTAAGTAAAAACTTGATTATTATTATCATTTTTTTTATTAAACTAACTCAAGTTCTACCATTTTACGCGAACAATCACTACTTGCTGAGGCAAGATGTCTGATTACTAAGTAAAAACATGGTTATATATATATATTTTTTTATAAAAACATAAATTTCACTGTCTTTAGTGCTACCTCCAACAAACTAGAGAACTGAATATTACAAAATTTTCACTTATGACCCATGATCATATGTTACCGTGTATGTTTATAATATCTGTCAAATGAGCATATGAAGATCAAATTTAATCAATATTATAGAGAATTCATAAATTTAAATGATTCAAAAGAAAGGAACAAAAATATCTTTTTATGAATTATTTTGAGATGCGTCTCAGGAGCGAAAACTCCTTACACAGCCACTTCTGAACAATAATTTCACTTGATTAGTCAAAAAAATTTGTTATTAGTTTGTGTGTAGTGTTTTTTCTTTAAAACACAAAAGAAAATCAAAAGAAACCTTTTTTTTACACTCAAATAACAACAAAGCAAAAATAAAATAATAAAAACCTTTTATTTAATATAAAAAATGAAAATATTTTTTTTGAAATAAAAACACAACAATGAAACATAAAACAAAAATTATCCAGTCAAGTATCCCCTCCCCCCAACCAAATTGAGACATTGTTCCCAATGTCTGAACAAAAAGAAACAAATTTTAGAAGACATCATCTTGTTAACATGGAATTGACAATTGAATCTACGACTATTTAAAAGAAAAATTACAGATTAAGAACAAATTCCACTATACGCTTCTTGCCTCGATCATTATCAGACCAGCTCAACTTTGAAAGAATGGGGTAGATTTTTGGTTCATAAGCTAAGAGTTGATCAATTAATTCATCAGCTTTTCTTGCAGTTATGATGATATCTTTTACCGATTTCGAAATGAACCCAAGTATTTTGGCATCCGTAAGAAATACTAAAAGAAAATCGAAAAAACTATCAACATTAAGTAGTCCAATGAGTTTTGGTGAATGTTCAAGTTTGCCCATGATGCCACTGTGAAAATTTCTTCCAGTGTGCCCAGCTTACCTGGTAAAGCAATAAAAGTGTCAACATGATTAATCATTTCAGTAAGTCTTTCAGACATACCTGAGACAATGCATTATTCTTCATCTGATTTTCCAATGAGGTTTCCGTCTACTAAAATTTTTGGAATGATCCCCAAAACTTGACTGTCACCTTCTTGTAGGGCCTTTGAAACACAACTCATCAATCCAAGATTGTCATTGCCATATACTAAGTGCATGTTTCTTTCCGCTATAACTCTACCCAATTCTTTTGCAGCCTCAACAAATTCTGGTTTAGTTACAGAGCTAGTTCCACAAAACACACAGATATTAGTGACTCATCTTCTTGATGTTGTCTCCATTTTTGTTTTCTCTCTTCTAGATGTGTCGAAGAGACAAATGAATAGCTGAATTTATAGATCCTTAAAAAAGTGAGAAATAAATGTACTAGTACCTGTAAAATGAAAATTTTCAAATGAACAATAAAATGGATCTTGAAAGTCAAAAAGTTTAGATACTGTCGGTAAAACTTAAAGTAAAGGAAATCAAAACAGTAATTTAAAGGAAAGGAAATCAAAACAATAAATTGAAACAATATTCACTGGTAGTTGTGATTGTGGCTCACATCTTCCTCTGGTTTTACATCTAATAATGGCTTGAACGTCCTCTATGGGTCGGGGATATGCTTTCCATCCAATTTTCTTATAAATTGGCAAGCATTATTTTTTAAAGTCATATTTTCGAGACTGTATTGTTGTCTTTATTTTTGAAATTATATATGCAAATTGTGAATCACTCGATGAACATGTCCACTAGGATGCGTCTCAAGAGTCAATGATATATCATCTAAAGACTCTTTGCTCAAGCAATCTCTAATGAATTGAATTTTATCTTTGCGATTGTCAGACATCATTCCTAAATAATGACAACGAGTGTTGTATGTCCAGCGTGCACATTTATAACAAAAACCTAATTGTTTAGCTCTTTATTTATTAGTATATGTGCTTTTCCCTAAACCATACATGTAAGAATTGCAAGAGTCAGATGACTCACATGCCAAGCAGTCTCTTGCTTCAATTACCCAATGAATATCACTAGAAATACCATGGATCATAAGAATCCTCATTCTTTCGGTGCGTGCTTGGTAAATTTTCATCATAATATTTTTAGGGAGAGAAGGAAATTGATTGTGGAGTTTTGTGATAATTTCTCTATTACCTTGATGGCTCCAGTCTGGTGCTATTTTTCCTTTTTGATCGCTTGTGAGAGAGGAAGAAATTTTCACATGGTAAGTTTGTTCATCTCTAAGAAATGCATTCTTCAATCCTTTTAGCAAAGTCTTCAATTCCAGATTGGCTGCTTCTTCATGTTTTTCTTCTTCCATTAATCCCAGTTCCTCAAAATTTTACTTCTGTCCATCATCTTCCAGTACCTGTGTAGAATCAATTAAAAAAATATTAGGAATATCTGAATCTAATTGTGTACTTGATTCAAGAAAATTAGTTATACAGATTTCCGTATGATCAAATAAACTCCCCTAAATATATTTCTTCATAATTAGTTTAATTAGTTTCATGATCTCGTATTCGTTGTCCTCATTGTATAGTTCTTTGTACATGTTAAAAATATTAAGCTCCAATTTTATATTGCAAATAGAAAAATTCATGATTCAATTCCAGTAATTAATTAAGGAATTAGCTATTGCTAAAAATAGACGACCAAGTATTACGAGAACTGACTTATAACAATCAGCTACAGGTTGTGTTTCTAAGATAATAAAATCCATAAGATATATGAATTTTATCGACTTGTAATAACATATCTTCAATAATTCTCTTCGATACCTTGATTGATCTGTCAGCAAGTAAAAGCGTATTGAAGTTGGTTTTAACTCGCCAATATTAAGTTATTGGTAAACCAAAAATGGAAGCAAATTGGCACTGGCTCCAAGATCAAGTAAAACATGTTCAATTTGTTGATTTCCAATCATACATGAAATAGTTGGACAACCAAGGTCCTTTAATTTTAATTCATTATCAGTTGAGAGAATGGAACTTACCTGTTCAGCTAGAAAACCTTTCTTTATTACTTGATGTTCCTTTTTAATGGTGCACAAGTCCTTTAGAAATTTAGCATAAGATGGTATCTGTTGGATGGCATCTAACAAATGAATATTGACATTTACTTGTTTGAATATTTCATATATCTTTAAGGAATGGTTCAATTTCTTTGTTTTTTTAATGCTTGAGGAAACGGAGGTGCATGAGAAAAATTATTATCATCAATGATAGGGTATGGTTCATCAACTTCTACCTTACCCTCTGAATCTGATTTATTTTCAACTTCACGATGTTCAAGAATAGGTCTGGGATGTCCTTACCGATACGATGAGTAATAATAGATTTGACTTGGTCTATGTGTTGACTACCAAAATTATCCTCGTGAGGGTTTTGATGACTTTTGGGGTTTGACTGTGGTGTGCAGAAAACTTTCCTTTCTCATTAACGGTCAAAACAGATATGATTGGAGAAGAAAATCTTTCAGATCAATCATTGTTTTCACATTTTGATTATTGATGAATTCATGTTTCTAAATGAATTCATGTAAGATATCCTCAAGGATTTTCCTAGATGGTGGGACATATGGTGAATAATTTTGAGAATTTTGGAAATTCTAGTGTACCTGAGTGTAGGCATTGCATTTTTGCATGTGAAACCCGATGATGAGTCTCATTTGGAGGCACTACCTTTTGAGTCATGAAAACCGCGGGAAACGGATATCGGAAGGGGAAATTCAGAATAAACAAGGTTCACTGTTTTCGTTCGTGCTGCGTTCGTGTAGGCGTTCGAACGGAAGGCAGATTTCGGGCGTTCGTGTCACGTTCGAGGAGGCGTTCGAACGGTGTCGGTAATTCTGGTTTTGCTGCTAGCCTCACACCCCAGCCCATTTAGCTCCCCAAAGCCCAAAAAAACATCCCAAATTAAATTAAATAAATATTAATTAAACATTAACTAATAAGATAATAATTAAATTAATTAAATAATTAAATAAGATATTTACCAAACATAAAATAAACAATACCAACTTAAATAATCATGCCTAAAATAAACAAATCACACACTAAATCAAAATATAATCATGCCTAATTAAAATCAATCAACCAATTATATTCCCAATCTAATAAGATTATTCCCAAACTTAAAAATTGTATACCTAATTAAAGCCAATAAATATTTGACTTCCTAATTCAATAAGATATCCACCATTTAGATTAGTTGACTTCCTAATTTAAAATATTTTATCCCCCAATCAATCAAATCCTTTCCTTGTTTAAAACCAAATCATATCCTAATTAAATGCACAAATCCCTTCCCTTGTCAACCTTAACCCTTCTCTATATAAACCACTCTTCACCAAAGCCATTCCTTCCTTCACACAACCTAAGTCACGCCCAAGCCCTAAAAACACACCAGACTCACGGCCCAAGTAAGAAATCAAGACAGAAAACTTTCTCCCCATCTCATCCTCCTTAGCCGTGAACACCATCTCCCTTCCTCCCTTTTAGAGACACAAACCTAAGTCACACCCAAGAACAAATCAAAAAAAACCAAAACAGTAAACAGAAATACATAAAACAGCAGCAACAACGCCAAAGTAGTGGGGAAAAAACAGTGGAACGGCGATCCAAAACGCGAAACTAGTGAACCGGAAAAGTAAGGAGCTTTCACCCCTTCCGATCTCCGCGAAACGCAAGTCCGAGGACAATCAAAAGGTTAGACCTGAGGGTATTTTTCACACTTATTTCTATTTAATTTCTGTTCATTTATCTTGATTATATTTTCTGTATTTGTGGTATTTGTTGCATATACGATGTTTGTTGTGAATTTTGGATGAAAGGCATGCCGCCTCTTGTGGTATATCGGATGGAAACCCGGACGTAAATTTCATAGCCGATTCCGAATGGACGGTAGTATGATCTGCACTCGGGCCACAACTCCACGTATCACTTGAGTAAACGGCATGTTCATTTGTTTAATTTTGAGTTGTTTAATTATTCCGCCATTTAATTTTCTGCATGATATTTATTTATGTAATGATGAGAAAAGCGCATGGGCTTAGTAAGTGCGAT
The DNA here is from genome assembly GCA_019454045.1 of Zanthoxylum bungeanum. NCBI lineage: Eukaryota > Viridiplantae > Streptophyta > Magnoliopsida > Sapindales > Rutaceae > Zanthoxylum > Zanthoxylum bungeanum. The sequence continues at coordinate 224,139 of SKCR01017987.1, read as the reverse complement.
GAAAGGTCCTCTAATTGAAGAGGTTAAAATCCTTTACCACGATGCTTCGCCGCGCCAAGTATCTTGTGTTTACTTCTGTCTTTATTTTATGCATATTATATGTTCATTGCGCATGGGCTTAGTAAGTCGGATTAAAGGCACTCCGCTTCACGGGGATAAGATCCTTATCACGATGCTTCGCCGCGCTGGATGACGTATATTCGATTGGACGTGAGATGTGTTCAATCGGATATACAAAGTCCGATAACTCGTCTTTGTTATTATGCCTTTACTTTTATTATATGTTCATTGCGCATGGGCTTAGTAAGTCGGATTAAAGGCACTCCGTTTCACGGGGATAAGATCCTTACCGCGATACTTCGCCGCGCCCCTTTAGCTTTCATGTATCGCGTCCCATTTCATGCATCAGGTCTGTTCCCGTTCGAACGCGTTCACGAACGCAACTCGAACGCGCATACATTTTGCCTTATCATGCATCAGGTCTCATTTCCGTTCGAACGCGTTAACAAACGCCATACGAACGTGAGCATTCTGTTTCATTTCCGTTCGAACGCGTTAGCAAACGCCATACGAACGTGAGCATTCTGTTTCATTTCGTTCGAACGCGTTCACAAACGCCATACGACGTGAGCATTCTGTTTCATTTCCGTTCGAACGCGTTCACGAACGCTCCACGAACGTAAGCATTTCATGCATCAGGTCTGTCCCCGTTCGAACGCGTTTACGAACGCAACTCGAACGCGCATACATTTTGCCTTATCATGCATCAGGTCTCATTTCCGTTCGAACGCGTTCACGAACGCTTACGAACGTGAGCATTCTGTCTCAGTTTCGTTCGAACGCGTTTACGAACGCTACACGAACGCGAACACACTGAACTGAGACATACTCATCACATGCCATGTATAATTGTTTCTTAAGTGATTTTTTTGATGAAACCACACATAGTCGTTCTTATCTTTGTGCACATAATAATGAAAAGCATGTTTATTCCCTATGATTGCATTATCTACTTTAGTCTTGGCTTAATGTATCATGATTTATGCATCCGTGTTGTCGTCATTTTGATTATATGCAAATGTTACCATGACTGTTTGTGTTTATGATTACATGAATGATTGAGTTCTTGTGACGTTATGTGCTTGTTATTGTAAAAGTCTACCTTTAAGCATGTGAATTTGGCAATAAGATTTGATTTCATATATGTTAGTTGTTACTTTCAAGCATGCGAATTTAGGATTGTGGTGCACTTGGAAATATATGTCATAGGCTTGGTTGGATTATTGCATAAATCTTTACATTACAAGTGGCATAAGTAAGGGACCATTCCGAACCCAATGGTTCGAGGTCTTCCCTTGTGAGGGGTGAGTGCGGCCTTAAACCTTTGTCCCGGTTCACACCGGGTGGCGACTCCATCACTCTCCGGTTTAGTCCTCCGTTGGCTACTCCGTACTCCCAACTAGGCCCCCGAGCCTAGAACAGCATGCATCGCCCAGGTCTCACTGTGTTCCCACAGTTCTGGCGACTCCACTGGGGATAGAGAATCGGCCCCGAAATAATGCCTTGTAATGTATAGATTTATGCTTTAATTAACCGTGTCTACAAATGTGCGAAATGAGGGTTGTGATAAAAGACATTTTTGAGGCTTGTTAATGATTTGGTGTCTTCCCTCACTCACTACCTTTCGAGGAAAAGCTGTGAAGGCACCTAAATGATCATTACCATTAGCCTGTTGTGACATACTAATTTGGAGGATTTGTTGCTTATTCCTGACACCAAGCGATAAGAGCCTAAGAGGCTTGGGTATTTAAGTGAGCCTCGCTCCACCTTCCCTCTGGGGAATCTGCAACAAGGAATCCATTTGACAGTTAGTCACACACCATGACTTGTTGGCACGTACCGTAAGGTATAAAAAGGGCGCGCTTACTTGGTCGCTCGGACCCTTGAGTGGGGAGACCTAGTTGTAGGCAATCCTTCGCCGGCAAGAGTCTTTGTCCATGCTCCCACGAACCCATGCGTAGACCGGGTTGTATAGCCTATAACAAGTATTTCCTTGTGCTTTAGGACCATTATCATTTCGATGAACTGGACTCTTTGTAAAAAAATGCGAACTTGCTGGGCCATTTAAACTGGGGCAGGTTCGTATCTTATGACAATTAGGCCCAGAACTTCTGAAATGATGATGGGCCACACGGTAGAATTTACCTTTTTATGTTTATGATATCTTCCTTGTATGCTTATGTTTGGGAACATTGCTATTTGAATCCATCTGGATCTTTTGTCATGAGATATGGGCTTGTTGGGCCATTTAAACTGGGACAAGAACGTATCTTATGACTATTGGGCCAAAGGCTTCTAAATAACAATGGGCCGTTTTATGATTGTGTTCGGGATATTATCATTTGGATTTAGTTGGGCTCCTTGCCATAAGACATGAATTCGTTGGGCCATTTAAACTGGGACGGATTCACTATTATGACAGTTAGCCCAAAAGCTTCTAAAATGATAATAGGCCGATTTGTTTGAGAATTTTATTTGATTTAATATATGTTATATGCTTCTTGTGCACCTCATGCATACATACGCCTTGTTAACACCCTCTGTGTCTTAAAAGACACGATAGATACCGTTTGGGTTAGGGAGAGAAAACCAGACTCACTAAGAGAACGGTTGGAACCATGAGTGGATCAGATAATGAAGTGTCCCGAATGGATCAGTTGGAAAACAGTCTCACAAAGATTACTGAACAGCTGCAAGCCTTGACTACTGCTGTGGCTGGTATGGCTGTGCCCCATGCTGGGGGAAATTCTGAAAATGTGAGGCAAGAGGAATCTCCGAACAGATTGGGGGACGATGTCCCCGCTTTTGATGACGACATGGCAGAATATGCAACAGGCAAAGTGATTGGGTCTCCGGCAGAATTTCAGAAACTTCGGGATCAGGTTGAAACAGTTACCCGCAAGATGAGGGGTAAGTATGAAGAGTTGTTAGATTATGAGGCAATGACATTTGAAGAACAGTTGCCGGCTCAGTTCAGAATGCCAGACATGGCCAAGTTTAATGGGAACGGAGACCCGAGGGTCCATCTGCAGCAATATGTCTCAGTCATGAGTTCAAGGGCCTATCAAGCGCCAAGTCCAAAAGATGTTTGGGATGTCACTCGATGGGGCACTGTGGTTTGGTATCACAGCCTTGGAAAGAAGGTTAAGGAAGATTGGAAGGAACTAGCGGATGCTTTTCTGAAGCAATATGTCACGGACTTGGAGATTGACTTGTCACTCCGTGATTTGGAGAACACTAAGCAGAAGCCGGAAGAAAGCTTCAAGGAGTATGTAGACCGCTGGGAGAAGTCAGTTCTGAAAATGCAGACTAGGCCCTCTGAGAAGGACCAAATTAAGATGATTATCAAGGGCACCAAGCCCTCCATCTATGGGAAACTGAGGAGGATGACCTCCATGATTACAGACTTTCGGCAGTTGAGGGAAACTGTCATGGACATTGAAGAAGAGGAGACCGAGAACCGGAAGTTTTATGGCCAGAATAAGAGGAATTTTGGGGGGCATTCTGAGACAAGGCCCACTACTGCCGAGGTTACCGCCATCAGAAATAGGCGATTTTCCAACCTTGGCAGGCCTCTATCGAAGGTGTTTGAAAAGTTGAAAATGCAAGGACTCCTGAAACCCTTGGAACCTAAACCACTTCCAAGCCCTGTACCCCACTACCTTGACTTAAACTTATTCTGTTACTTCCACCAACAAAAGGGTCACGAAACTGACAATTGCCTCCGCCTTAGGCATGAGATCCAAGACCTCATTGACACCCACAAAATACCTGACCCAGAAAGAGAACAACCCAATGCACACAGAAATCCCCTACCCAACTACATGATCAACTCTGGCCTACCCGAAACCCTTGTCCTCCAAGCTCTCAACCACTCAGCTTCATTCATTGGGATAAGGGATGACAATGATGAAGAACCATAGGCTGAGGAAGAAGGCGCTGCTGTTTCTCCAAGTTTATCTTGCATTTTAATAAAGACATTGATTTTGTTTGCTTGTTCGGACCTTTTCTCAACAATAATAAAGAAGTTCATTTCGCTTACTTGCCTGAATCTCCACTTCTCAACTTGCAACATGAGCGCATTTGAGAAAAGCATTCAACCTTGGTACTATGAAATTTAGTGATGTTTAGAACACGGGGAATTCCCGAAAACAGCAAGCAGAAAAGATATGATGATCATCCAGAAATTGGGACATGGGGCAGTGAGACTATCAGACTTGGAAGGGAATGAGTTCACCGAGCCGATTAAAGTGGAAAGGATGAAGCAGTACTTTGCCCGAGGAAGAATTGGCGGAAGACCTAACCCAACGGAATAGGAACTTCATCCATGCATGCATACACGTAACGTATTTTGGCATTTTTTTGGTGTTTGTTTTGTTTTGTAAATCACAGGTTTCAACAACGAAAAAGAGAAAGCGTCAAATACAAGTCAACCAAGAGCAGCGACAGTACAATATTAGTCTGGGGGCGAGGCCCGCATCAGTATCAGCTTGAGGATGAGTCCAGGGCGAGGCCCGCATCATCAGTATCAGCATGGGTCGAGGCCCACATCAGTATTAGCCTGGGGGCGAGGCCCGCATCAGTATCAGCATGGGTCGAGGCCCACATCAGTATCAGCACAGGGTTGAGGCCCACATCAGTATCAGCTTGAGGATGAGTCCCAGGGTGAGGCCCGCATCAGTATCAGCTTGGATGAGTCACAGGGCGAGGCCCACATCAGTATCAGCATGGGTCGAGGCCCACATCAGTATCAGTGGGTCGAGGCTCACATCAGTATCAGCTTGGGGATGAATCCTAAGGCCGAGGCCTACATCATCAAAGATTGGGAATGAATCCTAGGGTCGAGGCCCACATCGTCAGAATATGGAATCAATCCAGGAATGAATCCTAGGGTCGAGGCCACATCATCTTAGTTTTGGAAGGAATCCAGAGAAGGATCTCAGAATGTGGAAGGAATCCAGAGATGAATCCCAGAATTTGGAAGGAATCCAGAGAATGAATCTCAGAATTTGGAAGGAATCCGAGAATGAATCTCAGAATTGGAAGGAATCCAGAGAATGAATCTCAGAATTGGAAGGAATCCAGAGAATGAATCTCAGAATGGGAAGGAATCCAGAGAATGAATCTCAGAATTGGAAGGAATCCAGAGAATGAATCTCAGAATTTGGAAGGAATCCAGAGAATGAATCTCAGAATTTGGAAGGAATCCAGAGAATGAATCTCAGAATTTGGAAGGAATCCAGAGAATGAATCTCAGAATTTGGAAGGAATCCAGAGAATGAATCTCAGAATTTGGAAGGAATCCAGAGAAGGAATCTCAGAATTTGGAAGGAATCCAGAGAATGAATCTCAGAATTTGGAAGGAATCCAGAGAATGAACCTCAAAATGTGGAAGGAATCCAGAGAATGAATTTCAGAATACGGAAGGAATCCATAAGAATAATCTCAGAGTTTGGAACGAATCCAGAAGAATGAATAAGAAAGCTCGGAATGAATCCAAGGGTCGAGGCCCACATCAAACTCAACACAACAGGCGGACCAGGTGACAGCTGGCGAGTCAGGTAAGTAAAAATGCATTGCATAGACTTTGATAGGATTGTCACTGTCACACATTGCACAAGTCCCATCAAAGTGGGGGCGACTGTAGGCATTGCATTTTTGCATGTGAAACCCGATGATGAGTCTCATTTGGAGGCACTACCTTTTGAGTCATGAAAACCGCGGGAAACGGATATCGGAAGGGGAAATTCAGAATAAACAAGGTTCACTGTTTTCGTTCGTGCTGCGTTCGTGTATTCGTTTGAACGGAAGGCAGATTTCGGGCGTTCGTGTCACGTTCGATCAGGCGTTCGAACGGTGTCGGTAATTCTGGTTTTGCTGCTAGCCTCACACCCCAGCCCATTTAGCTCCCCAAAGCCCATAAAACACATCCCAAATTAAATTAAATAAATATTAATTAAACATTAACTAATAAGATAATAATTAAATTAATTAAATAATTAAGTAAGATATTTACCAAACATAAAATAAACAATTACCAACTTAAACTAGAATCATGCCTAAAATAAACAAATCACACATTAAATCAAAATATAATCATGCCTAATTAAAATCAATCAACCAATTATATTCCCAATCTAATAAGACTATTCCCAAACTTAAAATATTGTATACCTAATTAAAGCCAATTAAATATTTGACTTCCTAATTCAATAAGATATCCACCAATTTAGATTAGTTGACTTCCTAATTTAAAATATTTTATCCCCCAATCAATCAAATCCTTTCCTTGTTTAAAACCAAATCATATCCTAATTAAATGCACAAAATCCCTTCCCTTGTCAACCTTAACCCTTCTCTATATAAACCACTCTTCACCAAAGCCATTCCCTTCCTTCACACAACCTAAGTCACGCCCAAGCCCTAAAAACACACCAAGACTCACGGCCAAAGTAAGAAATCAAGACAGAAAACTTTCTCCCCATCTCATCCTCCTTAGCCGTGAACACCATCTCCCTTCCTCCCTTTTAGAGACACAACCTAAGTCACACCCAAGAACAAATCAAAAAAACCAAAACAGTAAACAGAAATACATCAAAACAGCAGCAACAATGCCAAAGTAGTGGGGAAAAAACAGTGGAACGGCGATCCAAAATGCGAAACTAGTGAACCGGAAAAGTAAGGAGCTTTCACCCCTTCCGATCTCCGCGAAACGCAAGTCCGAGGACAATCAAAAGGTTAGACCTGAGGGTATTTTTCACACTTATTTCTATTTAATTTCTGCTCATTTATCTTGATTATACTTTCTGTATTTGTGGTATTTGTTGCATATACGATGTTTGTTGTGAATTTTGGATGAAAGGCATGCCGCCTCTTGTGGTATATCGGATGGAAACCCGGACGTAAATTTCATAGCCGATTCCGAATGGACGGTAGTATGATCTGTACTCGGGCCACAACTCCACGTATCACTTGAGTAAACGGCATGTTCATTTGTTTAATTTTGAGTTGTTTAATTATTCCGCCATTTAGTTTTCTGCATGATATTTATTTATGTAATAATGAGAAAAACGCATGGGCTTAGTAAGTGTGATGAAAGGTCCTCTAATTGAAGAGGTTAAAATCCTTTACCACGATGCTTCGCCGCGCCAAGTATCTTTGTGTTTACTTCTGTCTTTATTTTATGCATATTATATGTTCATTGCGCATGGGCTTAGTAAGTCGAATTAAAGGCACTCCGCTTCACGGGGATAAGATCCTTATCACGATGCTTCGCCGCGCCGGATGACGTATACTCGATTGGACGTGAGATGTGTTCAATCGGATATACAAAGTCCGATAACTCGTCTTTGTTATTATGCCTTTACTTTTATTATATGTTCATTGCGCATGGGCTTAGTAAGTCGGATTAAAGGCACTCCGTTTCAAGGGGATAAGATCCTTACCGCGATACTTCGCCGCGCCCCTTTAGCTTTCATGTATCGCGTCCCATTTCATGCATCAGGTCTGTTCCCGTTCGAACGCGTTCACGAACGCAACTCGAACGCGCATACATTTTTGCCTTATCATGCATCAGGTCTCATTTCCGTTCGAACGCGTTAACAAACGCCATACGAACGTGAGCATTCTGTTTCATTTCCGTTCGAACGCGTTAGCAAACGCCATATGAACGTGAGCATTCTGTTTCATTTCCGTTCGAACGCGTTCACAAACGCCATACGAACGTGAGCATTCTGTTTCATTTCCGTTCGAACGCGTTCACGAACGCTCCACGAACGTAAGCATTTCATGCATCAGGTCTGTCCCCGTTCGAACACGTTTACGAACGCAACTCGAACGCGCATACATTTTGCCTTATCATGCATCAGGTCTCATTTCCGTTCGAACGCGTTCACGAACGCTACACGAACGTGAGCATTCTGTCTCAGTTTCGTTCGAACGCGTTTACGAACGCTACACGAACGCGAACACACTGAACTGAGACATACTCATCACATGCCATGTATAATTGTTTCTTAAGTGATTTTTTGATGAAACCACACATAGTCGTTCTTATCTTTGTGCACATAATAATGAAAAGCATGTTTATTCCCTATGATTGCATTATCTACTTTAGTCTTGGCTTAATGTATCATGATTTATGCATCCGTGTTGTCGTCATTTTGATTATATGCAAATGTTACCATGACTGTTTGTGTTTATGATTACATGAATGATTGAGTTCTTGTGAAGTTATGTGCTTGTTATTGTAAAAGTCTACCTTTAAGCATGTGAATTTGGCAATAATATTTGATTTTATATATGTTAGTTGTTACTTTCAAGCATGCGAATTTAGGATTGTGGTGCACTTGGAAATATATGTCATAGGCTTGGTTGGATTATTGCATAAATCTTTACATTACAAGTGGCATAAGTAAGGGACCATTCCGAACCCAATGGTTCGAGGTCTTCCCTTGTGAGGGGTGAGTGCGGCCTTAAACCTTTGTCCCGGTTCACACCGGGTGGCGACTCCATCACTCTCCGGTTTAGTCCTCCGTTGGCTACTCCGTACTCCCAACTAGGCCCCCGAGCCTAGAACAGCATGCATCGCCCAGGTCTCACTGTGTTCCCACACTGAGGAGGTTGTTGTAGTGGCTGTGCTTGGTTATCATTCCTCCAATTGAAGTTTGGATAGTTTCTCCAACCAGAATTGTAGATTTGGAAGTATGGGTTTGGATTTGGTCTATTGAAAGTTTTTATGGAACTGACTTGGTTATGAAGACATTCTTTCAGGGCTGGCAAGGTTAGGAAAACTTGTGTGATATGTTTATTTGAATTACAGATTTGACATGTGACTTCTTGAACTAACTTGACATGATCAATCTTTCTCATTTCTATTGCTTTAACTTTTTAGCTAGAGATGCATACTTAGCATAAAGGTCATGGTCTTCCGTAAGGTTAAACATACCTCTACCAGATTGCTGTGGTTTTACAGAGGACTCATAAGTGTCAACTGTGTCCCATTATTATGCATTATCTGCAATGTAATCTAGGTAATCCAGTGCATCTTTGGGATTTTTATCCCTAAACTCATCATTACGCATCATTTCCACCACTTGTCTACTTTGGGTGTTAAACCCTCGTAGATGTAGGCAATCGGCCTCCATGTTTCAAATCCATGATGTGGACAAATATTCAACATCTCTTTAAACCTCTCCCAACGTTGGTAAATTGTTTCCCCCGACTCTTGTGTGAAAGTTGTGATTCTCCTATTAGATGAGTTTGTCATGTGAAGGAGAAAGAATTTATTTGAAAATATTCTTGTAAATCATTTCATGTTCAGATGGATCCTGATCTAAGGTTATACAGCCAAATTTTAGCTTTATCATTTAAAGAAAATGGGAAAAACTTCAATCGAATTATATTCATGCTACAATTTTGGTTTGTGCAAGTGTTACATACCTCTTCAAATTCCCTTAAGTGTGGCTAAGGATTTTCTTATTCTAGATCGTGGAATGTGGGTAAAAGTAGGATGGCAACTGGCTTAAAATTGAAACGTACTACATATGGGGAAAAAATAATGCAAGATGGTGATCCTATTCTAGCGGGATTCATGAATTTTCTGAGTGCCATAGGATGATTAAGATCGCCATACTGATACTCATTTTCTTCCTGATAAACTAGATTTTCAACTCTAGCTGGTGGATTTTCATTTTGGTTTTCGGCCATTTTGACTGACGATGAAGGTGATGAGAACTCTATTTAATCTACTACTGGATGATCGAGACCAATATTTCATGCAACTTAAATGTAGACTGTATGCCCAAATTTAAAAATACAATACTTAAAAAAATAATAAAAAAATAACAAGTGGGCCAAAAAATTAAAAATAAAAATAGAATGACAAAAGAAAAGAAAAACAAAGAAAGAAAATACAAAAATAGTGATTAGATCTAATGAGATACATAAAATACAAAAACGAATATAAAATAATATATATATATATATATATATATATATATATATATATATATATATATATATATAGACAAAGAGGTTAAATTATTATTTTATCTACTAAATTATACTCTCTGGTAACGGTGACAAAAACTTGACACGCTCACAAAGTGGTTCTTTACTCCCAAGTATACGGTGTCGAAGTAATAAAATAGATCGGTAAGTCGGGGATCGATCCACAAGGAATATATTTAATGAAATAAAATAATACATTGACTAAAAATAAAAGGTTTGATTTGTTTGAAGTGATTGGAAATTTTAAATTAGATTACAACACCAAAATAAAATGTCGGGGTTAGGGAATCCACTTTTAATATTTCAAATTTAGAAATCTTACTTTTTATAAGATATAAATTATTAGTATTACTAGTTAATTTATTTCAGGAATTAATTATGCCAAAACATATAAAATCAGTCATAAAAGTGGTGATAATTTGTCTATAACAAGTCCAGTTAGAACTCAATTATGCTAAGATATACAAATCATTTTGGAATTGATTAGAAATCATTTAAACTTATTTTCACAAAATTGGATCAAAATGATCAAAGTTGGAAATGATGGGTGGTTTCGGCAATTTGGAGGAAATTATAAATTTTGTGTGTGAGTTATATTTTGATGTATAAGACATGTATTTGGTAGTGATTTGAAATCACTTAAATTTATATTTAACAAATTAGGACTAAAATAATCAAAATGCAAACATCTGGGGTCTCACGACAATTAAGGAAAAATTATGAAATTTTGGAAAATTTTGAATTTTTGAGTATTTTGTAATTAGAATAAATAAATATATTTTAATTACCCAGAAAAATTATTGAAATCGAAAAATTTGATTTTTCACCTTCCGCTGCGTTACCCGGTGATACCCTCTAAAAACCCTATAAAATGGTATCAAAGCGAGTCTGATTCTAAACTCATGATATGATTATGCCTTTAAATTTAATGTTTAATCTAATCTTTACTTAATGCATGCATGTATTTATTTAATTTGATTAACTAAAGTGAATAACAGCTTTTGCGGAAAATCTATATTTAAATAATGTTTAATTAATAATATGTATTGGATGCATGTTTCTTGGTCCGTCTTGTCAATACGGCTTATAGATAAATATTCTACGACTATATCCGAGAACGTGCCAAAGCTGTGAGGATATAATCGGTAGGAATTTATTCATAGTGGATAAATATAAGATATTAAGTAAATTCAAGCGGAATCTTGAATATGCCAAAGCTGTCAGGGTTACGCGAGTATCTTGAATTTATCATTGACATGTTTAACTTTGTTACGCCTCCTTATGAATGTGCCAAAGCTGTCACAATAAGAAACTATCAGGACCAGAACCCATGAGTCACTTGTGAGTGATTGACAATGAGTTGTCTACCAAATGAATATACATAAGTGAAAATGTGTCAAAGCTGTAAGCTGGAAGATATTCATGGGGTCCACTTTTCGCTATTGTATTTAATTTTATTATTGCATGTTATGTATTTTGTTTGGGGATTTCAATTTTGCATGAAACAGTGGGAGAGGCATTTTTTAGATTAAAAAAATTCATGATCTATTTAATGCTTTATGATATTATATGAAGTTGTTTTTCTGCTAACCACTTTTCGCTATCTATGTGATAGATTTGCGATGGCGGCTTCTCCAAACAACCTCTTTGCTCAATGATTGATACAAATAAGCTCAAAGGCACTGAGAAATTCACTGATTGGGATATGGATTTAAGGATTGTCCTCGGATTTGAGAAAATCAGATATGTATTAGAGGATCTTTTGTCCCTTGTTGTATCTGAGGATGCGGCAACAAAGAAACTTGAGACTTTCCGGAGATGGAAAAATGATAATTTAAGAGTTAAATCATACATACTCAATTCACTGGAAGGTAATATTTTGAGATGCTTGATGCAAATAGTATGATGACACAACTCTGTGAATTCTTCATGAATCAAGAACATGTCTTGGTTCATAAAATTGTAATGTAACTGTTCCATTCAAAACTTGATGAGGGACAGGTTGTGAGCATACATGTGCTTCATTTGATTGGTCTGATCGAGCAATTGAGGCGTATTGATTTCCTTTTGAATGATACTCTGGGACGGTGTGTCATTCTTGGTTAGCTCTCGGTGTCGTATAGCCAGTTTTTGATGTACTTTAACATGAACGGGATTCATTGTTCTTACCATGAGTTATGTAGGATGCTTCTCACAGTGGAGAAGAATTTGAAGAATGGAGTGCTGACTCGCCTTCCGAAACCCACTTCACTTTCCGTTTCTTCCCACTCCCAGTCGAAGGGGAAGAAAACGAAGGGAAAGAAAAAGAAGGGTTTCAATGCTCCTTCACAGGCTAAGATAGTAAAGCTTAAGAGAGCTTTTGAAGACAAGTGTTATCGTTGCAGTAAGATTGTGCACTGGAAGAGGAACTGTCCTGACTACCTTGCCCAGATCAGGAAGGAAAGAGCATTGACATCAGGTACTTTTATTTTTCCTGTTATTGATGTCTCATTAGCTTGTGAAGCTGTCACATCTAGTTGGATTTTAGATTCTGATTGTCCAGTTCACATTTGTAATTTATTACATGTGCTGAAGGAAAATAGACAGCTAAAATCTGGAGAAAAGCAGTTGCAATTCGAGAGTGATGACTCTCTGGATGCAGTTGCAGTGGCATTATACGAGATTCCCTTACCCAGTGGGAGACTTTTGTTGCATGAGATAATATTATATCACTTTTTGAATTAGATACAGAGAGATATCATGTAAATATTAAGAATTATTCCTTGTATTTATGTGATAAAAATAATATTCAGATCCTTGTTTGTCCAAATGAGAGTGGTCATTACATTTTGCATACTTCTCGAGATATCTTGAATAGTTGAATTAATAAACGTAAACTATCGAGAATAAATAATACTAAACTTTGGCATATGAGGTTAGGTCATATAGGCGTGAAACACCTAACCCAATTGGTTAGGAATGGTTTGATTCAGGATCTCACCATTGAACCCTATCCAACTTATGAATCTTCCATTCGGGGTAAAATGACCAAAGCCTCATTTTTAGACGAATAATATTTGTTTCAGCCCATATGGCAAGTAATTAAACGAATATTGCAAATTCAATTCTTGCCTCCCACTATTTTTCGGCGAGCCTCTAACCCTCTGTCGAGTACTCGGGAAACCGTATTTCCTAGTGGGCTAGGATCCCGTTAAATATCACATAATTTTGACTTTGGCCAACAAATTGTATAATAATTAACTAGGTAGATCTCTAAGATCAATTGGATCCAATCCAATTCCTAGATCCGGTAGGGGGACATCCAAGTCCGAAACATATATCTTATATATGCCAATACATCCAATGTATTACCTAACCTTTTTCCTCTGAATCAACTAAGCCTTGGCTTTGGCACAACAAGCTTAATGATTCCAGTTAAGCGCGACCCATTAACCATCGAAAGCTTCGTAATCAATGTCGATGGACAATAAGTGGTCTTGACTTTGGCCAACAAACCACAACTTGGACAAGACACTGATATGGAACAAAGCCTTCGTGATTCAAACACATCTTCGACAGACAAAGGCCTTGACTTTGGCCAACAAACTAATGTTATCTTAGATCTTGAGTAAGAATCACTCAATGGAAGGAAAGACACTTAATATATTTGAGGGTTTTTCGAGTGCAAATTGGCAACCAATTTATTATCTTTGTTAAGGTCTCATCATACACCCTTAAATATGCATTCTAAACACATAATAAAGCGCATATGATAAAATAATAATGATATGCGGATGGATACTTTACACATTGATCCTAGATCAAATTTCTCTCTTTCTCTCTCCCGCTAGCACATCTATTACTTCTACCCGTTACACTTCACTTCTAAAGAAACCTCATTTACATTTAGGGGAATAGGTGAGAAGAGAATACAAAGAATATGAGGTGATAAGGCTGGACACGCAGGTCCAATTAATAAATCAAATTTATTACAACAATTTCTAAAATTGCCCCACCCATCTAATATCCACCCGATATACATTATTCATGCATCACAACCACGTATTCACACAAGCATGTTATCAATCAATCTAATCAAATTATTAATCTGATAATTAGTGATCATCCAATGTTCAAACAACGATTTGATTTTGCTCGAGTCAAACTCGTTTTGTGAATTAGTACTCAAAGTACGAATTCTCGAATTAAATTAAACTACATCATTAAATCCAATTTAATATGCATTCAATTCTAACTATTTAATTCCAAATTAAATATTACACTTTAATAATAAACCTTTTATGACTTAAATTCCAAATTTAATCGTAACGCGTCTCAAAGACCGATTAATGTCCAACGTCAATTCAATTAAAGTCCAATGGGCTTTTAATTGATTTCTTAAGGCGTGAACTTTTGGTCAACTCGGGTCAACCGAATAACCCAAATCCAATCCGGGAATTACCCCATAAGCCCATAAATCAATTTTTGCCCATTATGCCCAATTAAACTTTAAAGGTCCATTAAGTCGCATTTGGGATTAACGGAAGTGGTTTTGGGCCCAATTGGATCCAATCCATTTGGCCTAAACCTAACTTTGTACAACAAAGCCCAATAAGCCCAAATACAACACTTAAGCCCAATTTCACAAAATAGGCCCATTTATAATTAAATCACAAAAAAACCCAATTTCACAATTTAATTACATAAAATGCATTACACAATTAATTACCCAATTAACATTTCTAAAACATCAATTAACATAACTAATCATGCTTAATTACATTAAATCATGTCCAACACAATTTAATCAAAAAATCAAACCCAATTACATGCTTTAAGGTCTCGGCCAAGGGAGGGGATTTGTGTCCGATTCGAATTCAATCCAATTAATTCTACAATCGACATTAAATCACATTCCGAATGATTCTAACTCATACAATGAATCAAAAATCAAAAAATCCAAGACATTATAGGGCTATATGTATTCGGCCAACACATACAATTTGGGGAAAAATGATCGAATCATATTTTCTTGAAATTGATCCAATCAATCTTCAATTTAACAACATTTAAGCATACTCAATCATCCAATTTCATAAAATCATGCTCAAATTCATTTTACCCAAATTTTAAGCCCTAAACTTTTCATGCTCAAACCTTGCTCTAGATTCCATTGTTGTTTCTATTAAGGTCCCAAGATCGATTATAAGCATGAAAATAAATGTGAATACAATCAACGGAAGTTGCGGAATACTCACATCGATCGGTTGAGCGACACTATGATGAACAAAATTTTGTTTTCTTCCCTCTAAGGTGTTCGGCAGTGAGATGCTCCTCCATTTTCAATTTTGGATCATGATTTGAAGCTCCAAGCTTCGTCAAACGATTCCCGGCTCGTGGGTGGGTTTCCCTATCACCTTCGCAAGTCTCGTAAGTGTGCTAGGACTTGTGATTTTGCCACAAAATCACACTCTTGCTTCCCTCACTACTCGGCTTTTGGTGCAAAACCAGTGAGCATTTTTGCCTCCTTGGGCGTGAATGGAGAGAGATGAGAGAAAGAGAGAATTGTGTTTGGTTGTTCCAAATTTGTGTATCTTATACACACATTTGAATTTCAAATTCATTTGGCATGAATTTGGCTTTCAAAAAGTCAAGCATTAAAGCCAACAACCACACATCAACTCACATCACTCCATCAATCATGAATAGTGACTTGCGTCAATCACTCAAAGTGAAAGACATCCATCACTTGATTGATGAATGATGTGACGCTAGATGCGACTAGCGATTTGATGCTTGATTTGACTGCGTGCCGCACTTGAATTCAAAATGTGAATGCGCTCGCAAATAATCTCGGGCTCGGGTTCGCTAATTCCAAATTACCAATTTTTTCGTTGCGACGTAATTAAATCTAATTTAATTAAATAATCATGCCAAGCATAATTACTATTCACATCGCTAACAAATTATTCTAAATTAACTCGTTCGCCCGAATTAAAATCCAATTTTAATTCCGCGTCGAAATCCAATTTCGTTTAATATATCGAATATATTAATTTTCCGATTAATTCCAAATTAATCGTTATCTCTTTTTTAAATGATATTTTATCCTAGATAAAATATCTCGGCAATTAATCTCAGATTAATTTTCTCTCTCATCTAATTAATCCCAGATTAATTTAGAGTGCGAGTCATACGTCATCGATGAATCTTTGGGAAGCGACCATGAGATCCCCGGATATATTGATAGTAAATTCGATCGTCGGACTATCCGAACACGTAAGTACCTCGTACTACGTTTTACCGATTTACAAGACAAAGTTGGCCTCTAGCAAAGCGTTATGCCTACCCAATTCTCCGGAAATATCCTTACATGAATAAAGGATCTGTATCAGGCATAGTATACGTAGTATTGCTTTTTTTAGTCCAGTATCGGATGATCACGTGCTAGGCCTGGGGCTGGAATTGTGTCTGCCCCGTACGAAACACATGTCGGATGTCTGGTGACTAGTCTCTATAATCGGATAAACCTGACTTTGTCATCTTATCCCGATAGCTGCAGCATTTAAGAGAACCAGTCTCGTATCCTACGTGACCATCATCTCCACTATGACTGGAGTGATACTTCCGTCTTGACATCACACCCAACACACTACGATTCTCAATATACCCAGCATTGGCATACACAGAACCTGCTAAAGCCCTGGACGACCGCAACCAAAGTATATTGATTGTCGCAAGTATTAGCTGTGCAAGTCTCAGGTTAAGACTAAATACACCTACCCTGATTTCAGACTTCCATAGACACATAGTCATACTACCAATGGAATTCCGAGGGGGTCTATCCAAAGCGAAGCTGTTTCCCGTACTATCGGTGAAACACAACCTCCTACTACACTTGCATGAGTATCCAATACCCAAATATATGAGAACTATGCTGTTGTGCCCTCACAACGCGCACAAGTGCAATACTAGTCTTTTACGTATTTATCGATGTCCAATCTCGATAATACTCTGACTAGGGATATTTAATGATTTATCCTTCGTGGACTGATACTGTTTCATATCATTCTCCGTCCAGGAACAAATCATAGGGACCTCTCATCATTTATACATCTAGGTGATCTAATCACAAATGATAAGAGTGCAATCTCCTTTGTTTAATTTGTACAACAACATCATGATCTGTACAAATGGTGATGCTATGGGTCATAATTGTCCAACATAGCCACCACTAGGGACCAGGTACACGATCCTAAGCCGTCATTCTGGCCCTACATGTGCACATGTTCTCTGTATCCGTCAATTCCATCTGTATCTCAAGTTACATACTAGGGTGAGGTTTTACCTCATTCCCCGAAAACATAAAACCGTGGATAAATTTTTAAAACATGAATCGAATCTCAAAACTGTAAGAAACTTTTCTGAAATACTTTTCTTTCAAAAGCATCTTCAACTTTTCTTTAAAATACTTTGAATTTCAAAAACATATTTGACTGAAACTCAATCTCTGAAATCTTACACACACACATATGCACATGCATATATGCATTTCTCATGCTTCTTTCTACTCTAGCCATGATTCATTAAATCTCATACATGTACATACATCAAGTCATGTATATCTATAACAAACTGAGTTTGTTCATATTTATGCATTTCTCTAAGCATACACAAAACCTATTCTTACATTTCATATACTTATCTATCATACTTAAACTCGTTACTCACCTGTTACCAAGTTTATATCAATCCTCATTGGCATACTGAATTCATTCTCAAACAAGTACACAAAGTTTATATCAATCCTCATTGGCATACTGAATTCATTCTCAAACAAGTACACACACACACTTACTATATACAAGCTTACCTATTACTTCAAGCAACTTACCTTTTATTCTAATAAGTTTATGGTATCATCACTATGCTCTACTCACACTCAGACATACATAAATTAACATACATTAAAAAAAATACATGTAAACCATATACTCACATACTAAATATATGCCTATGTTTATCTATGTATGTACTTGCGTTCTTATTTTTGTATCCTTTATATACTGAACACATACAGTTACTTTCTTATATTTGTCATTCTTTAAACTTTAATCTCATCCCTATGGTGTAGTTTCTACATCCTTCATACCCAAGTCTCGTTTAACTATAATCATAAACATGACATTATCATATACTTTATATATATATATATATATACACACACGCACACACACTTGTTTATACCTAGATATGCATCTCGTTACTTTCATATACTTATGCTTATCTTTTGTTCATACACCTACTTTTTCTCCCTTACATTCATCTTTATATATATACTAGTTTTTGCCCGTGCCTACGGTACAGTGTTACAGTATTTGGCCCGTGCCTACGGCACAGTGTTACAGAATTAAATGATTTTATTTTTTAATTAAATGATGCCCGTGCCTACGGCATGGCACGGTGTTACAGAATTAAATGATTTTATTTTTTAATTAATGATGTCCGTGCCTACGGCACGGTGCACGGTGTTACAGTATTTGGCCCGTGCCTACGACACGGTGTTACAGAATTAAATGATTTTACTTTTTAATTAAATGATGCCCGTGCCTACGGCACGGCACGGTGTTACAGAATTAAATGATTTTATTTTTTAATTAAATGATGCCCGTGCCTACGGCACGGTGTTACAGTATTTGGCCCGTGCCTACGGCACGGTGTTACAGAATAAAATGATTTTATTTTAACTTTCAATTTTTTAATTTGAAAATTTTGACCCTTTCCATCAATCAATTCACTCTCTTTCCTCCAATTACCAATGAAATGATCTGAGCCGTTAATTAAGCCACATAAAGAGAGCCGTTGGATGCACTCTCTTTCCTCCAATATCATTCTCCTTTATTATATAGATATATATATATATATATATATATATATATATATATATATAGGTTTCATGCACATAGCTATCTATAACTTATTATATTAGTAATTCCGAACAATAATAAATCTCTTAAGTATTCATAGTGAGTTACTTACCTGGCTTGGCGGACACTCCGAACCTGGACTCGATCTGTCAAAACAAATCACAATATCTGTCAGAACCGCTATTTGCAGAACTTTCAACTCATCTACAATAAACTACGGACTTTCTCGGAATACTCGAATCCTATCAGATTCTATCGTTTAAACTTCATTACTCTAATATATGCTCGTATACTGTTCTAAACTAGCTAGATGGCATATATTCTCATTTTAAGCGTGTGCGGCCAAATTTACGGAAAAATTTCCGCAAACGCTACGGAAGGGTCTCTAACCCTCCGAACTAATCTAGACTTAATTACCCTCGCAATATCATTTTTTTTATCTTAACTATGGTTACGGTCATCTACGCTCATTCGCGCGAGAAACTCCGTTTTACCGGAAACTCCTAATTCTACCGGATCGATCAAATCTAATCTGTTTCTCCCCGGATTCTACCACATTTATCGTTTTAACATATTAAAACATATCCAATTCATTTTATGCTAATTCGCTACACTACAGAATTACTGGAAACATCCGAATATAAAACTGTAAACTTTAAAATGACAAATTCTAAACGGAGAGTCGTATCAAAATTTTGAGGCCATATTCGGACTCCCATCGGCCATACGAACGCGCTGGTATGATCGGAATTCCGATCGGAGTTACTGTTCATCTGGGTCTACTATTCACATGCGACTTCTTTTCTCGTTTCGCGTGCAACCGGCCATTAATCGGCAAAATCGATTCCGTATACTCATAGTACTCTCCGAGAGCTTCGATTTGGTTGGTGGTGCGGGCCAAGAATCGAAACGACAAGCCAGAAATATGGAACCCATTCCCGCGGGTTCTTCCCCCTCCTGCCGCCGTTCCCAGCGTCTCTTGGTCCATCACGGGCTACCACCGGATGTGCGGTGGCCGAACGCACCCAACCGCACCGGTGCACCGGCCGGCAGTGGCCGGCTGGCCACCGGCGCACCAAACTCTTCTTTCTCTCTCCTCCTGATTCCCCATCTCTGTTATGCATTTTGAATCTTCTTTTTTTAAAAAAATTCTGTAAAAGGCTGATAATAATAATAATAAATAAAAACACTAATATCTCATTTTCGAAAATGACCAAAATACCCTCACTATGAATGGTATTTTCAGAAATCAACCCATTCAAAGCCCTTCTGATGCGATTCTCAAAAAGTGCTCAACACAAATATTGTTCGTCTCGAAAAAACGAGTCTGATGGCTCAAGAACAACTCAATCAGAGTTCTTATGCTAATTCTATGATCTAAACTGTAAACTTTACGTGTTTTATGAAAATCGCGCAAATGACTTTTAATCCCAAACGCTTTCCAACGCGACGAATGTTCATATTATTTTATTCCAACCCATGAAACATCGCTTGAACTCTTATTATCCTGATCCTAGGCTATAATGTCAGTCCGGAAATCTTCTAAAATAGTTCAGAAAATCTGTGATGTTACACACTGACTTATTGGAACTCGTATATTATGATGTATATGGTCCTATGAGACAGACTACTCACAGCGGTTTTCATACTTCATTACCTTTACCGATGATATTTCAGTGTATGATTATGTTTATGCGATGAAATATAAATCGAAAACCTTTGAAAAGTTCAAAGAATTCTGAAATAAAGTAAAAAAATAAACTGGTCAATATATTAAATGTCTGCGATCGGATCAAGGCATTGAATATATAAGTGGTGGGTTCACTGATTATTTAAAAGAAAATGGGATTCTCGCTCAATATACTCATCCTGGTACTCCACAACATAATGGAGTGTCAGAGAGGAGAAATCGGATGTTATTGGATATGGTCTGATCTATGTTGATTTTTACATATTTTCCCTATTATTTATGGGGTTATGCTCTTTTAACTGCCACACATCTTTTGAATACTAAAGCGGTTCCTAAGACTCCGTATGAGATATGGATCGGTAGGAAATCAAATCTTAATTATGTTAAGGTTTGGGGCTGTCCTGCGTAAGTCAATGTGGCTCAGCAGAACAAGCTTTTGCCTCGAGGGTAAAGTTTAGGTTTGTTGGATATCCTTCAAATACGAAAGGATATTTGTTTTATGATACTGAGCATCGAAATGAGCTAGTAGCTCGCTTCAGAAAATTTCTATAGGTATAATTTTTGACTAAATGAGGTAATCATAGACATGTTGAATTTAATGAAGTACAACCCGAAACAACGAACCGACGGAGGATTCTGAAGTTCAAGTAGATGAATAACCTTCTACCGACACTTTGTAGGTTCGAAAATGGTATCTAGACCTCATGACTGCTTGTATTTGATACAAGAAATGAGTCTTGATCTTCTCTTAGTTGAAGAGGTTGACCCTTATACTTATAGAGAATCGATGTCAGACATCGACCCCATGAAGTGGCAAGAGGCCATGAAATCGGAGTTAGACTCTATGCATCTGAATAAGGTTGACATTTGGCTCAGTTTCTTGGAAGAATTGTTCCTATCAGTTATAAATTGGTTTAGAAAAGAAAACGTGGGCCTGTCGGAAAGGTTGAAATCGTAAGGCTCGTCTGGTAGCTAAATGTTACACGCAGCGATCTGGTGACGACTACGATGAAACTTTTTCGTTAGTTGCGATGCTAAAGTCTATTAGGATTTTATTATCTATTGCTACTTACCATAAGTATGAGATTTGGCAGATGGATGTCAAAATGGCTTTTCTAAATGGATTTCTTGACGAAGAAATCCATATGGAACAGCCAAATGGTTTTGTATCCAGTGAAAACTCGGGCATGGTATGTTAGCTTAAGAAGTCTATTTATGGACTTAAACAAGCTTCACGAAGTAGGAATATTTGATTCAACGAGATAATCAAATTGTCTGGTTTTCTCAAGGATTCAGAAGAATCTTGTGTGTATAAGAAGGCCAGTGGGAGTATGATGGTATTTTTAGTTCTCTATGTTGATGACATCCTGATCATTGAGAATGACATCGAGATGATGCAGGGCATCAAAACTTACCTATATAAGAATTTCTCCATGAAGGACCTGGGAGAAGCTTCATATGTCTTAGGCATAAAACTCTATAGAGATAGAGAAATGAAGCTTATTGGGTTATCACAATCAATATGTATAGATAAGATCTTAGAACGGTATAATTTTGGTAACTGTAAGACAAAAAATATACTATTTAGACATGGCCCACATCTTTCGAAGAATATGTGTCCACAAATAGAAAATGAGAAGATTAGAATGTCTAGTCAGCCTTATACTTCTATAACATCCCGCCTTAGCAGTAATGTTACCGGCAGAAGACAGGCTAAACCCATCTCCATAAGCCTCTGATTCTAGAAAAATTCCGGCATGATGTATTCGTAACATCATGCAACCTGGCCTATAGCCAACACCCATATACAACACAAACATAAAATCTCGGCCTCAGGTCGGTATCTCAACATACGCAATATAAGAGTCCAACTAAAATATGATGCAGACACAAAACAACCAGGCTCCATGTCCGAAAGCACGTATATACAAAAACTTTTCTAAAATAAACTCGTGCTCAGCACGTGACAACTTATACAACCTACAACATTAACTACTAGACTCTTTATTTCCCCCAAGACCTGGCGCTGGTTGACTACAACGCTACCCGACTACTCCGCAACTCTAAAATCGACGGTCAACCGTTTAGGTCACCAACCTGCAAAACTCAACACTGTGGTATAGTGATTCATAAGACTCAGTAAGTAACTATGCTCCTACCTTAGCATCATACACAAGTAAGGTTTGAAATCCAGTTTACATATTATTCATGGGATTTCTAAGTGATTCACACATTCTCTAAATTACCAACTGTTCATACTGTCTGTTTCCTAGCCAATTAGCAAACATTCATTTTCTTATATTCCTTAATGTGAGCATTCATACACTCATCTCTTTCTGTTTCCTAGTGACGTGCTTCCTAGCTTCTTCATTTGAAATCATTGCATACATATTTATATCAATCTTAACATATCATCGAATCATCAGTACAATCACTTATATATCTCATATCGTCATCACATAAATCATATATCAATTATTTGAAGTCACATGTATAAGTCACTTATATATATATATATATAACTTTCACTTCGTATACAAATCGTTTTAATTCATAACACACGTCAAGAAATACTCTCTTTTGTTCTTTTAATCATTTTCTTTATTTTTAATCATATAAGTTACAACATGTAGTTCTTCTCTAACTTGAATAATTCAATAACCAACAATCATTCACCTTTATTCTTACTTATAACTTTTACCTCTATCTAGCATAATTAACATATTCATGATGGCACATATATATCATTCACGGCATATCATATAGCAGTGTTCACATACATATACATATCATTTTCTTATCTTCTTATCTTTCTCTTACTTTCTACCTCAAGCTTAGGTGAATTATCAAAGTTGTCTTCTTACCATTCTATTTAACACATCATCGATTCATTATAGACAATCCATATTAATTATATATACAGCAAATATGTATCTCATCATTATGTGTATGCACTAGTGCTGGTTTGTGCAAACAATGCTCGTACAGAACCCATTACCTATTTTAGAATAGGTATGGGATGAATTCCATCCAAACGGAGCCTATCCAGCACCTCTACCATGCAACATACAATCGTCAATCAAATGTACACACATAGGTAACAATATCATCGTGCTCAAACATCATATGCGTGAATCACATGAATTTTTTTTAAAAAAAAAAACTTTAATTCATATTAACATCTTATAACTTCACTTTGCTTGAACAGCTTCTTTCTTTTTAGAAAACTCAGAATTCTTCATAATACATTCCATTTAGAAAACATTCTTAAAAAAATCCTTTTTGGAAAACTCATATTTGAAATTTCTTTCGTTTTCCTATTCTAGAAAACTCTTTTACTAAAAATATGCTTTCTGAAAACTCATTCTGAAAATCTTTCTTTTTCTTGTACCTTTTTCTAAAACCAACTTTCTAAGTTCTTTTCTGAAACTCTTTTCTGAAAACTGAAATCTGAAATCCTTTTTCTGAAAACCAACTGAAATCTGAAATCCTTTTTTCGGAAAACCAAATTGAAACCTGAAATCCTTTTTCTGAAAACCGAATCTTCGCCCGTAGGAGCATCTCTGCCCGTAGGCGCATCTCCGCCCGTAGGCAAATCTCCGCCCGTAGGCGTATCTCCGCCCAAAGGTGCATCTCCGCCCAGGAATGTACCATCTGAGCACTGAGGATCTAGGAGCGTCCCCCAGTCCCCCACATGTGCACATGTGTCTAAATCCATCAATTCCAATTAGTGGACAGCTGGGATGGGTCAAATTCCAATCCCGAATCCATATGAAATCCGTCAATTCCAACGATGTACAACTGGGATAGGTCAAATCCCAAATCCCGAATCCATATGAAATCCGTCAATTCCATTTAACTCTGGGATTAACTGAATCCCAATAAATATCAAAACTAAAAATCATTTATACAGTTTCTGAAAACCGATGAGAACTTTTGAAAACTCTGGAAATCCCTTTTTTACTTTTGAAAACATTCTTTATATGTTTATGCAATCCTATATATATATATATATGAATTCACATAATAATGCTCACATACACACGTATGTTTTCTATGCATGCTTTGATGCAACTTTTCATACCCTCATTTTTTTCCTCATTCTATTCATGCCCATACTCGTGTATGCATGCTTAAGCATAATCATGTCCATGTACTACATTCTCAATTTACATTTGCTAATTCATGCTCAAACATACATATTTCTCATAATCATAAGCTTTCATATCGTATTCATTCACGCATACAAGGTCATGCTCAAACATACACATTCACATATTTTCTTTACATATTTACAAATACACATTCTGCTTTACTTTCACATATTCTTACTTCCCATTCATAACACTACATAAATGTACATTTACACTTTCCATCATTCATTCATATTGAGTATTCATAAATACTAGCAATCTCATGCTCTCACATACATCTCAACATACACATTTATAAATATATCATATACTTTCTTATTCATAACCAGTACTCAACAACATCAAGTCATTTCAGTATACATTCATAATTCATACAATATAATATGTATTCATATATTAACATACATATTAGTTAAGTCAATTCCCTCAAAATATCGAATATATATAATCACGTCAAAATCACATATTTGCTATACACATGTTCATTTTAGTCATTTTAGCATTCAATCATACTTGCAAACATTTCCATTTATCGCCGATCCCATTCCATATGGTGTAATGTCTACAACCCCACATTCCCAGTTAAAGTTACTATTTATAGTAAATATATATATATACAAATTATCAACTCTTCATCCACATCATTAATCAATCTGCCACTAACATGTATAAACATATATATAGTCTCATGTATAATAGGTATACACTTCAATACAAAGAATTACCAAATTCTAGGCTTTTTAACGAAATTTCACATTTGCATAGTTTTGCCACTAGTTTTCAATTTCTTGCTCTATGTCATTACTAAAGCATCCTAGCATGCTTCTATTCCATTATTAAGTTCAATTCCAGGTTTTACCCAAAACCTGGAAATCAATTCAAACAAACTCAAGATGATCACCACATAGAATACTTACCTGGATTCACGGACACTCCTATTCCAGTTCATATATGTGAAAACAAATCATAAAACACGATCAGAATCGCTATTTGCGGAACTTAGATATTTCTATAATAAACTTCGGACCTTCTCGGAATGATCAAATCAAATCCGATACAACCATTTAAACTCCTTTATTCTAATACATATCTTTCTATACTATTCCAACTAGCTAGATAGATTAGATTCTCGTTTTACGTGTTTACGGTAAATCTTGTGAAAAAATTTCCGCAAACACTGCGGAATGGTCTCGAACCCTCTGAACTTATTAAAAATTACTTAATTACCCTTGCAATACCATATTTACATCATAACTACGGTTATGATTATCTACGCTCAATCGTGCGAGAAACTCTGTTTTACCGGAAACTCGCTAATTCTACCGGATCAATCTAATCTATTCTGTTTCGACCCGGATTCTACCACATTCATCGTTTTAATATATTATAACACTTCCAATTCATTTCATGTCAATTCGCTACACTACGGAACTATTGGAAGCATCCGAATATAAAACGATAAACTTTAAAATAACACATTTTTATCAGAGAGTCGTACTGAAATTCCATGGGCATATTCGAACTCCCAACGGCCATACGAACGCGTAGGTGTTGTCAGAATTCTGATCGGAGTTACTGTTCACCGTGGGTTACTATTCATCTGAATCACTCTTCCTCGATTTACGTGCCACCGAGCGCAGATTGGAAAAACCATCACCACCATCTCATAGTACTCGTCAAGGGATTCGATTTGGCGGATGGCTCAGGCCGTGAAACAAAACGATGAGCCGGGATCGGAAAACCCATAACTCGTGCGTCTCTCTCCTCTTCTCGCCGTTCGCTGCGAGCTGGGGCTGCCGCCGTCCACCATGTGACAAAGGGGTGGCCGACGCAACTCTCCGGCTGGTCGCGCTAGCTGGCAGTAGCCGGCAGGCTGCCGGCGCGACCAGAAACCTTCTAAACATGTTTTGGACGATGGGGGGCATGTGAGGGGTTATTTTGGTTTTTGTCCTTTTTTGCAATATGCAGAAACTATAAGGTATATATAAGTAGGTTTCTGAAAATTACAAGCTGACCACGGAAAATTTCATTTAGGCCCATATCATGGAATTTTCTAGAATTTTATATTTTTGAAGCCTTTCTGATGCGATTTTCGAAAAGTGTTCAACACGAAAGTTGTTCGTCTCGGAATAACGAGTCTGATGGTCTAAGAATCAACTCAATCGAAGTTCGTTTTCCAATTCTATGAATGAAATCGTAAACTTTACGCGTATAATAAAAATCATGTAACTGACTTTTGATCCCCACGCATTTTCCAACATGATAAATATTCATAATATATTATTCCAACCCGTATTTCATCACTTAAACACTTATCTACTAATATCGCTCTGTTCCGGGACCGTAATTTTGGTCCGAGAACTTTTCCAGAATTATCCCGAAAATCTGGGATGCTACAACTTCATGTTTTGGGCCGCATCATGTATGCCATGTTATATACTAGGTCTAATATCAACTTCGCAGTTAGTGTAACCAAAAGATATCAGTCCAACCCAGGTAATGACCAATGGATGGCCATTAAACATATCCTAAAGTATCTTAAAGGCGTTAAGGATAAGTTTCTGATATATGGAGGAAATGAACTGCATGTAGGTATACAGATTCGGATTTCCAATTGGATCCTGATGATAGAAAGTCTACATCAGGATTCGTGTTTACCCTTAATAGAGGTGTAGTTTGTTGGAAAAGTTTCAAACAGGTATCCACAGCTGATTTCACCACAGAGGCGAAATATATTGCAGTTTCTGAAGCTGCAAAAGAAGCTGTTTGGGTTAAAAATCTTATCACAAAGTTGGGAGTAGTCCTAAGTATTGAGAATCTGATTCCGTTATATTGTGATAATAATGGAGCCATTGTGCAAGTAAAGGAATCGATGGTGCGTTAGAAATCGAAGCATGTGGAACAGAAGTATCACATCATTCGAGAGATTATTTCACGAGGGGATATTGTCGTGTGCAAGGTCCTGAGTGAAGATAATATAGCAGACCTGCTTACAAAGGAAATTCCTCCGATGTTATTTGATAAACATTTGGAGTCGATGGGTATGAGATACAATCGATATCGACACTAGAGCAAGTGAGAGAATTTATTGGCATTGGTGCTCAAAGTGTCAATTTCTTTTGTATTTCCCTATAAATACTTATGTAAATATTTTATTATGAATAAAATAAGCAGTTTCTATAATATAATATCTCTTTATATATGGTAAGGACGTAATTGATCTTAGAATGATGAGTTATAATACAGTTGTAAAAGCATCGCGACTGACATTGAGTTGTATCATAACAGTATCATTTTTTTACTATTCCCAGTCAAGGTTTACATTACTTGGTCAGTAAGTAAACCCGTTGAGACCAATACATATTTTATATTGGAACCTTGGATTTCAATGGTAGATTCTCAATGAACCATGAGTCTTGGAGACTCATGTATACATGAAGATATTTATATCGGATAAACATTAAAAGACTCACTGAATATTCTTAATGGATGCTACACCAACGTCAATAAGAATCATCTTGGGTTGAGTAGTATAGTGATTCTTTGACTTGAGATACAACTGTGGATATATGAGATATCCTCCATATTTTGATGGCAGTCACGACACCGACCTATTTAGGTCAGAACTCCGTTTGTTTGTTGGGTGTGGACTGAGCCTCAGGATATCCCATGTGTGTCAAGATAGAATTCGTCAGCTCTGTGTACAGAGCATAAGTATTCAATATGGAATTAGCAATCTGTTAAATCCATGGGCCTGTGGTACACTGTAGAAATGAGTTCTAAGTGTTATTATGAGATTGCTAATAGAAACGTCGACATGATTATATCTATAGAGATTTGACATTTATATCTATATCTCTGGAATAATCGGGAAACCTGTGTTGGAAGGATTATATGTATGCAATTACCTCAACCTGTATGGTTTAGTGAGTTTATATATGGTCGTCATAATTTACCGGTGGGTAGATTATGAACACGAAATTGGATTTCGTGACGGATATACCTGAACCTAGAGAGTCTCACTAATGAAATATACTCGTAGAACACCAGTGCAATATTTATGAATATTATTGATTATTTATAAATTATTTAACGGTTAAATGAAATATATATGTTAAAGGTCTTTTGGTCTTTTCTTAATTAATGTATTTTGTATTTAATATATGATTTTATTAAATACACATTAAATAATTTTCAAATTATTATATTTGACATATATCATTAATATATGTATTTGGATTATTTAAAATAAATATAATACATATATTTAGATATTTATATTTAATTAATTATTTAATTATTAAATAATTAAAGTAATTAAAATATAAAATATCTAAGTTGATATATTATTTTTTGAAATGATTAAAATGTAATTGTTTGACTTTTGTATTTAAAGAAATAGTTGTTAAATTGGATTTCACTTCTTTATTTTGTTTGAAAAAAATTGAAATATCTTTTTTTCCTTTTTTTCCAAAATTTCGTCCATAACCTTAGATATAAAAGAGTTTCACTTTTCATTTTCTTTATTTTATGTTAAAATTCCAAAAAAATAAACAAAAGGAGTTGAGAGAGAAAAAGAAGAACAAATAAGATTTTTAAAGAAAGATCAGAAATTAGTAAGTAATTTTAACTTTTCTTTAGAAGGAAAAAAGTTTCTTTTATTCTTGGCTACAACATATGTTGTTCACATATTTTTCTACTCTCTTTTGTTTGTATTGGGATGTTTGGAAACTTGAATGAAAGATGTATGCATGTATGTTAACAAATTATGCTTGTTAATGGTTAATAAGAATACTTTTGGTCATTAGATGATCTTGTTGTCATTTTAGAGTTGTTAGGCCACTCAATGATGACCTAGAATTGTTCTTAAGTTGTTTCAAAGTGGTGACACTTGTTTAGTATTGTTGAGATTAGACTAAAGTGTTGGATTGTGTTAATTTTAGTTAATTTGATTAATTGAAAAAAATTAGATTTTTACCTAAATCAAAATTGGGACTTTTCATATATGTGTTGTGTTATGATGTATTTAAGATATATAAATTATTTTGGAAATTGATTGGAAATTTATTTTGACAAAATTGGATCAAAATGATCAAAGATGGAAATGATGAGTGGTTTCAACAATTTGGAGGAAATTGTGAATTTTGTGTGTGAGTTGTATTTTGATGTATAAGACATGTATAAATCATTTTCATAGTGATTTGAAATCAGTTAAATTTGAATTTAACAAATTATGACTAAAATGAACAAAATGTAAACCTTTGGGGTCTCACGGCAATTAAGAAAAAATTCTGAATTTTGGGTTAAAAACTGAATTTTTGAATATTGAGTAATTAGAATAGATTAATTTAATTTGAATTATTCGAGAAAAATTTTTGAAATCGGAAAAATTTGATTTTTCGTGTTCTGCTGCGTTATCAAATAATACCCCCTTAAAACCCCTACAAAATGGCCCCATAAAATCTATATGTATAAGTTCTAACGGCATTTTGTTTAGAATGTGAGAGAAATGGGGTATGCTTCACTCTAGTCTGCTTTCCTAACTGACACGCTCCACACACGTAGTTGTTTCTCTCACCTAATTTAGGAAGACTAGTAATGAGATTATTTTTGGACACTTCAGATAAGTCGTGATAATTGATGTGTCCTAACCTTTGATGCCAAAGGTCAATCTCGTCTATCCTAGTAGTATTATACATAGAAGACTGATCAATATAAATCCCATAGCAGTTGTTAATTGTCCTAAAACCTGTAACCATGCACTCACCTTGAGCACTTTACACAAAGTACATTTTCTTCTCAAGGCGTACCTCTAAGCCAGTATTACAAAAGTGACTGACACTAAGGAGATTTGCAGTTAATCCTTCAACATACAGGACATCATTAATGCTAAGTAATCCGAGAAAAGCGATTCTTCATTTTCCCATAATTAGTACTTTTCCCCATCACCAAAAGTAATATTTCCAGTCATATTCTCTTCGAGGGAAACAAACATAGCTTTATCTCCACACATGTGTCTGGAGCATCCGCTGTCAAAGTACCACAATTGGTTATCCCTAGCCTTAAGGGCTATGTATGCAATATAACACTCATAATCCAAGCTTGTCTAGAATGTTTACTTGATCCCGATTTCCTAGTGTAGGACACAGAACTTGGCAACGCATGCTGTTCTAAGGTCACGGCCTAGTTGGGAGTACAGAGTAGCCCGCGGGGGACTAAATCGGAGAATAATGGAGTCGCCATCTGGTGTGAATCGGGAAAATGAGATTTAAGGCCGCACTCACCCTTCGCAAGGGAAGACCTCAAACCATTGGGTTCGGAATGGTCCCTTACTTATGTCACTTGTGATGATATGATTTGTGCAATGAATTAACCGAGTATATGCAACATATATGCTCAAGGATAACCTAGATCTAATACGCATTCATCAAAGTAACTCCTAGTCTAAGTTTGCATGCTTGAAAGAAAGTCTTTAAACGGTAAACAAGCAATATCACACATTTAGCACATTGAGTCATTAAACCAAAATAAACGAATAACTATTTAAACATAATCATAAACTAAACAAAACATCATGCATAAAAATAACACAATCATGCTTTAAATAATAAATAAATAATCTACTAACTACATCATGCTCAAATACAAGTTTGGATGAAACGAAATATGTGTCTCTTGAGTGGTACGTGGCATTGTATCCCGAGTACAAACCACACTACCGTCCATTCGGATTCGGCTACGGAATTTACGTCCGGGTTTCATTTGGATATACCACAAAAGAAAAAACGCATTTCGTTCATCCGGAATTCACATCATGCCTCAATAAACGACTCTCATGCGAAAATATACTAAAATAAATAAAAAAACAAATGAAAGATAATAAATAAAAGGGTGCCCTCAGGCCTAACCTATTTTGTCGTCTCTCGAAAGCGCGTTACACGGCCGTCGGAAGGGTTGATGCTCCGTAACTTTTTGGGTACACTAATCCAATATTTTTCCTCGCCGTTTCACTGTTTAGACTACTGTTTTCACTCCGTTTCTGGTCTCGATATTTGGCTTACTGGTTTGCGATAAAGTGGGGCTGTTTTGCTGGGTTTTTTACCGCAGTCTTGTGGTGCATTTTTTATGGGTTTGAGGGGGTGTTTAGGGACTGTTTTATGCGATTTTTGGGGACTGTTTCGTGCAGTTTTTTTAGGGGTTAAGTATGCGGCAAATTGGGCAGTGAGGAACATTGAACTGGGCAGTGAGGGGTGTTGAACTGGGTTGGTTTGAAGATGTTTATGCGGCTGGTCAGTGAGTGTTGTTGTGGTGCGGCTGTGATGAAGGTTTTTGGTCGGCAAAATTGGGCAGTGAGGAGGGTTGTGGCGTGTGTGCTTAGCAGGGGCTACTTGCGTGGGTTTAAGGTGGCTCGTGAGAGGGCTGGCGTGAGCAGTCGAAGTGGGGGAGATACGTACAGGCTGTGAGTGGGCGTGTTAATGCGTGGGGATTGTGGGCTCGGCAGTGAGTCAGCGTGAGTGAAGGGGCATTCCACGTGAGCGTGAGGTATGTGGCTAGTTGATGCGTGAAGTTGGTATTTGATGAGTGGACTGTGGGCTTACGGTGTGTAGTAGGCTACGTGAACGAATCTAGGTGAGGGACGTGAACGTGTTGGCGTTGAGTGTAGGTGTGAGGGGATAGTGAGGGCAGGTGAGGCAATCATGTGATTGTGAGTGGAGGGCTTATGTGCGTGAGAGCAAAGAGGGGCAAGTGGCGTTGGATGCTTGATGAAGTGAGGGGCCGTGAGTGATAAGCTAGGGTTTTTTTTCTTTTGCTTGTGATTTTTTATGAGAATCGTCTGGCCAGGGTTGAATGTGTGGGTTAAGGGTTCTTTTTATAGGCTAAGGGAGGGGATTTACCTTGTTGGGGAAGGAATAGGATTTGTGTATTAATTGGGGATATATTTTAATTTAGTATGTGATAAGGAAATCTTTTAATTTGGGGAAGTGATTTATGTATTTTAGGAAAGAGATTTAATTTAATTTAGGAATGTGATTTAATTGTGAATGTGATTTAATTTAATTTAATTTAAGTTTAATTTAATTTGTGACATGTATTTTAATTATTTAATTTGTGAGATGTGTTTTAAATGTTTTAATTATTTTTGGATGTGATTTAATGGGTTTGGTGTGTTTTAAAATAGAGGTCCAACAAGCGAACCCGAAGCGAAACAAGCGAACCCGAAGCGAAACAAGCGAGTTAAATCCGACCAAATGCTAATTTCCAACTTTGCCCTTACGACGTCCGTTTCTCGCGGCTTTCACAATCAAAGAGGTAGTGTCTCCATACGAGACTCATCATCAGGACTTATATGTAAAAATGCAGTGCCTACAGTCACCCCTACTTTGATGGGACTTGTGCAGTGTGTGACAATGACAATCCTATCAAAGTACGTGCAATGTATTTTTACTTACCTGGCTCGCCAGCTGCCACCTGACTCGCCTGCTGCTTCGAACTGAGTGGATATGGTGGTGAGGCGCCTCGACCCCTGGGCTTTATTCCCGAACCACCGAATGTGAACTATACTGGTGATGCAGTGGGCCCTCGACCCTGGGACGCATCCCGAAACTGTAATTGATGTGTGGGCCCTCGACCTTGGGACACATCCTAAAAGTGATGGTGAATGAATTCTTGGTTCGCCAGCTGCCACCTGACTTGCTCGTTATTTTGAACTGAATTGATATGGTGGCGAGGTGCCTCGACCTCCGGGATTTGTTCCCGAACCACTGAATGTGAACTGTGTTGATGATGTAGTGGGCCCTCGACCCTGGGACACATCCCGGAACTGCAACCGACAACGGAGGCACCTCGACCCTGGGCACCTCGACCCAATACCACAGACAAAGTGGGCCTCGCCCTTAAGCTGATGATGTAGTGGGTCTTCGACCCTGGGAGGCATCCCGAAACTATAACTGATGATGCAGTGGGCCCTCGACCCTGGGACGCATCCCGGAACTGCAACCGACAATGGGGGCACCTCGACCTTGGGCACCTCAACCCAATACCGCTGACAAAGTGGGCCTTGCTCAGAAATTGATGATGTAGTGGGTCCTCGACCCTGGGACGCATCCCGGAACTACAACTGACAACATGGGCACCTCGACCCAATACAGTTGACAAAGTGGGCCTCACCCAGAATTGATGATGTAGTGGGTCCTCGACCTTGGGACGCATCCCGGAACTACAACTGATGATGCAGTGGGCCCTCGACCCTGGGACGCATCCCGGAACTTCAACCGATAACGGAGGCACCTCGACCCTGGGCACCTCGACCCAATACCGTTGACAAAGTGGGCCTCACCCTTTAGCTGATGATGTGCCATTCCTGGCATGCTAAACCACATACCCAGGGTGTCGCAATGAAATATCTCCATACCTGGAGTGCCGTACCTGGCAATGCTAAACCCCGTACCTAGGGTGTTGCGGCTGCGTCTCCATACTTGGAGTGTCGTAGTGATGATGTTGGTTGTGCCGTACCTGGCATGCTAACCTCGAACCTAGGGTGTCGCGGTGACGTCTCCGTACCTAAAGAGCCATAAATATCTGAATGCTAATCATGTACCTATGGTGTCGCGATGACGTCTCCGTACCTAGAGAGCCACAAATGTCTGAATGCTAACCTCGTACCTAGGGTGTCACGGTAACTTCTCCGTACTTAGAGAGCCATAAATGTCTGAATGCTAACCTCGTACCTAGGTTGTCGAGGTGACGTCTCCGTACCTAGAGCCACAAATGTCTGGATGCTAATCCCGTACCTAGGGTGTTGCGGTGACGTCTTCGTACTTAGAGAGCCACAAATTTCTGAATGTTAATCTCATACCTAAGATGTCGTGGTGACGTCTCCGTACCTAGAGAGCCACAAATGTCTGAATGCTAACCACGTACCTAGGGTGTCGCAGTGTGATATCTCCATACCCGGAGTGCCGTACCTGGCAAAACTGATCTGATGTCTCATACCCGGAGTGTCGTACCTGGCTGAACTGATATGATATCTCCATACCCGGAGTGTCATACCTATCTGAACTGATCTGATATCTCCATACCCGGAATGTCGTACCTGGCTGATCTGATATCTCCACACCCGGAGTGTCGTACCTGGCAGGATTCATAATGTTGTTGATATGGGCTTCGCCCCCAGAGCGTCATACCTGGCAAGACTGATAATGATTTGGGCCTCGCCCCCAGAGTGCCATACCTGGCAAAACTGAAACTAATATCTAATGTGGGTCTCACCCCCAGAGTTCCATACCCGACGATACTGATAATGATGTGGGCTTCGCCCCCAGAGTGCCATACCCTACAAAACTGAGACTGATATCTCATGTTGGCCTCGCCCCCAGAGTGGCATACCCGACATGATTGATACTGATGCTAATTGGGCCTCGCCCCCGGACTGATGCTGATGTGGGCCTCGCCCCAAACTGATACTGATATGGGCTCGCCCCCATGCTGATACTGATGTGGGCCTCAACCCTAGGATTCATTCCCTGGATTCAATCCAAATTATGACGACATGGGATTCATTCCCTGGATTCATTCCAAATTCTGACGACGTGGGCCTCAGCCCTGGGATTCATTTCAAATTCCGACAACGTGGGCCTCAGCCCTGGGATTCATTCCCTATGCTGCTGATAATGTGGGCCTCGACCCTGAGTTGATACTGATGTGGGCCTCGCCCCAAACTGATATTGATGTGGGCCTCGCCCCCAGATTAATACTGATGTGGGCTTCGCCCCCAGACTGATACTGATGTGGTTTTTGCCACTTTTTCATTTTCTTCAACACCTGCAAACAAAACAAAAATTGCATGTATGTGACATGTATGCATGGATGTATTTCCTATTCCGATGGGTTAGGTCTTCTTTGTGCTCCTCGGCGTCATTTGCCTGTAAAAGTCTTTGGTTGCCCCTTGGGCCTGCTCGTAGTTCCTTTCTGTCGATTCTCTTTGGTGATTACTCAGTTTCCTTTGGTCTCATGACTCAATATTTGTTATGTCCCGAATTCGTGATATGGTAGACTGGTCGCCCCCAATCTTGATTTAGCTTTCTATTCTCCACTGTTTGCACTTGGTCAAGATGAACCACATGGTGGGGCCTTCCATATCATCATACTATACCACAGGCTACGAAAAGTCCCAATAGTTATACAAATTATCGTCCCCAATGAATGCCCAGTAATGAAACCAGAGAACATTCAAAACACTCAATGCAACTCAAATCTGAGTTTTTGAATAAATGATCTATGTCAGACTCAAAATGTGTGTGTGCAAAGGTTCCTTCGCAGATTCATCCTTAGGTAAGCTAACTCGATGATTTCGTTTCAAAAATCGAGATCGATGGGTCAAACCAACCTAGATGTCTCAGTTATGCTCTGTAATTGCTTTTTCGTGGTCAACGTGGTATGGTTTTATCTTCCTTTTCCTTTGTCTCTCTTTTTTTTCTTTTCATTTTGAACTTCATTTTTTTTCCTTTCCAACACACTTACCCTTTAAGGTAGCATTTCTCCTCATGGTGGTCCCAATACTCACCCATGGGTAGCTTCACGCTTATCGGTTATAGGTGGTTCAATTCTTTTCTTTAGAGATTTTTCTTTTTTTCAACCATACCACACATCATAACACAAGCAAGTCAGGATAGACATCTAAGCAAACGGTCATTCATCGACCCGTAATTTCTTCAACTAGTCACTTTGCTAACTACTCAGTTTTTCACTGCTAAGAACCTATAGTGAAGTGCTTACGAGTCTAACATGGATCAATTACTCAAAGCATCAGATAAAAGCACGTCAATGGTTTATCGTTTCTAAAGTTTCATTCTAAAGCAATCAATTTCATCATCAGACTTATGTCTAACTATCAAGGACTTAAAAACAAATAATTTTTTTCTTTCTTTTTTTTGAAGGCCCCCCAATGGTCTTTCTATCCTTGCCGTGAGGTTTTCTATTTCTCCATTTCCTTTTCCTCTCTATCCATATTTGTTAAACTCCTATTGACAAACCTTCTTTTACCCCAACCCAACGGATATCTATGATGGCTTTTAAGACACATGGTTAACATGATGCGTGTATGCATGAGATGCATGAGACACGTGTGATGCATGTAACATACAGGTCGGCCCATTATCATTTTAAAGCGTTCAATCATACTATTACGCGGCGTAAACTTTTCCCAATTGAAAAGGCCCAACAGGTTTACACTTTGCGATAACATGGCTAAACTACTTCAAATGATAAGAGGCCGACACACAAAATGGCCCATCGGTATTTCAGAAGCTTTTGGCCCAATTGTCAAAGGACATGAACTCGTCCCAGTTTAAATGGCCCAACAAGTTCACATATTTTGGCAAAAGGTCCAACTGGATCCAAATGACGACAGTCCAAAACATAAATGTAAAATAAATAATTTCTATTAGTTCTACGACTAAGGTTCACCGGTGGGTTTACGGGGGTGCGGACAAAGGCTCTCGCTGACGAAGGATTGCCCAGAACTAGGACTCCCCACTCAATGGTTCAAGCGACCAAGTGAGCGTACCTTTTTTATACCTTACGGTACGTGCCAATGAGTTAAGATGTGTGACTGACTGACAAATGGATTTCCAGTTGTAGATTCCCCAGAGGGAGGGTGGAGCGAACTCTCTTAAATACCCAAGCCTCTTAGGCTCTTATCGCTTGGTGACAGGAATAAACAACGAGTCCTCCAAATTAGTCCATCACAACGAGCCACAGGTAATGATTATATAGGTGCCTTCACAGCTTTTCCTCGAAAGGTAGTGAATGAAGGAAGACACCAAACCATTACCTAGCTCAAAAGGTGCTCTTGATTAAACCTCTTTCAACCCACTATAGGCACGGTCAGCTAAAGCACAAATCATAAACATCACAAGACATGATTTCGGGGCCGATTCTCTATCCCCAGTGGAGTCGCCAGACTGTAGGACACAGAACTTGGGTGACGCATGCTGTTCTAGGCTCACGGCCTAGTTGGGAGTATGGAGTAGCCCACGGGGGACTAAACCAGAGAATAATGGAGTCGCCACCTGGTGTGAACCGGGAAAATGATATTTAAGGCCGCACTCACCCCTCGCAAGGGAAGACCTCAAACCATTGGGTTCAGAATGGTCTCTTACTCATGTCACTTGTGATGATATGATTTGTGCAATGATTATATGCAACATATATGCTCAAGGATAACCTAGATCTAATACGCATTCATCAAAGTAACTCCTAGTCTAAGTTTGCATTGAAAGTAAGTCTTTAAACGGTAAACACGCAATACCACACATTGAGCACATTGAGTCATTAAACCAAAATAAACGAATAACTATTTAAACATGATCATAAACTAAACAAAACATCATGCATAAAAATAACACAATCATGCTTTAAATAATAAATAAATAATCTACTAACTACATCATGCTCAAATACAAGTTTGGATGAAATGAAATATGTGTCTCTTGAGTGGTACGTGGCGTTGTATCCCGAGTACAAGCCGCACTACCGTCCATTCGGATTCGGCTACGGAATTTACGTCCGGGTTTCCATCCGATATACCACAAAAGAAAACACGCATTCCGTTCATCCGGAATTCACATCATGCCTCAATAAACGACTCTCATGCGATAATATATTAAAATAAATAAAAAAACAAATGAAAGATAATAAATAAAAGGGTGCCCTCAGGTCTAACCTCTTTTTTCGTCTCTCAAAAGCACGTTACACGGTCGTCGGAAGGGTTGATGCTCCGTAACTTTTCTGGTACACTAATCCAACATTTTTCCTCGCTGTTTCGCTGTTTGGACTGCTGTTTTCACTCCGTTTCATGGTGTTTCTTGTCGTGGTATTTGGCTTGCTGGTTTGCGATAAAGTGGGGCTGTTTTACGGGGTTTTTACCAGAGTCTTACGGTGTAGTTTTTACGGGTTTGAGGGGGTGTTTAGGGACTATTTTGTGCGGTTTTTTGGGACTGTTTCGTGCAGTTTTTTAGGGGTTAAGTATGCGGCAAACTGGGCAGTGAGGGATGTTGAACTGGGTTGGTTTGAAGATGTTTATGCGGCTGGTCAGTGGGTGTTGTTGTGGTGCGGCTGTGAGGAAGGCTTTTGGTTCGGCTAAACTGGGCAGTGAGGGCAGTTGTGGCGTGTGTGCTGAGTAGGGGCTGCTTGCGTGGGTTTAAGGTGGCTAGTGAGTAGGGCTGGCGTGAGCAGTCGAAGTGGGGGAGATGCGTGCAGGCTATGAGTGGGCGTGTTGATGCGTGGGGATTGTGGGCTCGGTAGTGAGTCAGTATGAGTGAAGGGACATTACACGTGAGCATGGGGTATGTGGCTAGTTGATGCGTGAGTTGGTATTTGATGAGTGGACTGTGGGCTTACGGTGCGCAGTGGGCTACGTGAACGAATCTAGATGAGGGACGTGAACGTGTTGGCGTTGAGTGTAGGTGTGAGAGGATAGTGAGGGCAGGTGGCATTGAGTGTAGGTGAGGCAATCATATGATTGTGAGTGGAGGGCTTATGTGCGTGAGAGCAAAGAGGGGCAAGTGGCGTTGGATGCTTGATGAAGTGAGGGGTCGTGAGTGATAAGCTAGGGTTTATTTCTTTTGCTTGTGATTTTTTGTGAGAATCGTCTGGCAAGGGTTGAATGTGTGGGTTAATGGTTCTTTTTATAGGCTATGGGAGGGGATTACCTTGTTGGAGAAGGAATATGATTTGTGTATTAATTAGGGATATCTTTTAATTTAGTATGTGATAAGGAAATCTTTTAATTTGGGGAAGTGATTTATGTATTTTAGGAAATGGATTTAATTTAATTTAGAAATGTGATTTAATTTAATTTAATTTGTTTTAATTTAATTGTGACATGTATTTTAATTATTTAATTTGTGAGATGTGTTTTAAATGTTTTAATTATTTTTTGATGTGATTAAATGGGTTTGGTGTGTTTTAAAATAGAGGTCCAACAAGCGAAACAAGCGAGTTAAATCCGACCAAATGCTAATTTCCAACTTTGCCCTTACGACGTCCGTTTCCCGCGGCTTTCACAATCAAAGAGGTAGTGTCTCCATACGAGACTCATCATCGGGACTTATATGTAAAAATACAATGCCTACACCTAGTCAACATAGCTAATTTCTCATTGATGATTTTGGTCTGGCGAGCTAAGATAGAAACCTGTTGAGTCAATGTGTTTGACTTATTTTTTATGGGCAAAGTTCCTAGTCATATTATTGTTCTTTCTGAGCTTTAAGCACTTAGGTCAAGTGTGACCTATTTTTCCATAATAGTGACTTGTGGGAACAAATCGAGGACAAGCATATGAAGCTTTAGGCTGGGCATTATGAGGGTTAGCTTTAGTAAGAGTGATCGGTGCATTCATACGCGTATAACGCAAGCGCACGTATCGTTCAACTAGTATAAAAATATCGATCTCACGAGTACTTAATTCCTACTGTTGTTATTAATTATTGATACTATTTATTTACAGGTATCTAATTATAGGGAGAAGGGAATTGATTATTTTTGGTTGGTTGAATGTGGATTTGCTAATTAAAATAAAAAACAGACACAAAAGAAAATACTAAGGAAAATGAAAGAAAAGACTCAAGAATCTAGGGCTGTGACTCCACACAATATTATTATAAAGAAGAATTGATTCTCTTGTATATGTGTAATAAATTAGTTTGCTAACCTGGAACACGATGATATGCAAAAGCCTCTTCCGATGGTCAGACGCAAATATCCAGTATAACCCAATTGAACCATATGTCTATTATCTGGATTCATTAAGGTCAAGTTCCAATTATGGCTACCCCCGCCCGACAGGTATATTCCTATTATGTAAGGAATTCTATTAAAGGGTTATCTATCCTCAAGGAAGATCGTGAGCTATTGAATTTAAGGCTGAAACCTAAAATCTCTTTTCCAAGTTCATTTTAAGCTTACCACATAAATCTTATTGGTGATCAGACAATAAGAAGCATTAAGCTTAAGACTCAATAAACAAACTAAATAATTACCCATAAAAATAAAATCAATTATTAAGTGTGGATATTGTGTTTCATCACTTCCCTAGAATAAAAATAAAATGCTAGGGGTTGGGGGATCCATCATTACTATTTCTAATTTAGAAATCTCTCTTATTATAATATAGAATTTATCCTTAATATTACCAACCGACCATATAAGTGGTATCCTCATTAAGTCAGATTTTAATTAATTACAATCAGCCATAAAGGCAGTAGTATTATTTGTCCATAAACCAGCCATATAGGCGGTAATTGTCTGTCACCTAAAGACCGGCCATATAGGCGGTGTTACTTTATGTCAAATAAATAAAACCAGCCATTAAAGGCGGTAATCCTTTTAGTTTGAATTATAATTTCCATATTATAATTAAGGGAGATTAATCTAAATTAAAATAATAAAAGCTTCACCCTTCCCCCAGTGGAAATCTAACTACAAAACATAAAAGAAAATAAAGGAAGAGAAAAGAGAAGAAACTACTACTATTACTGAAAATAAAAATGTATAAATTAAATTGCTAAAAATAAACACACAAGATGCAATCCTTAGATTTCTTACAAAAACCTAAGGAAAACATGAGAATTACAAATGAAATAGCTTGGTATTTATAGGAAAATCTAAAGGCTTCCACCAATTTCTCCACCGATTGCTCCACCAATTGCTCCACCAAACATGACATAAAATATGGCACCAAACATGCAAGCATGTTTGGTGGAAGTTTGACAATTTTAATTTTTAATTTTATTTTATATTTTGAAAATAACTATAGTAATTACACAAAATACACTGGATTGTTCATCAATTTCGGCCATGGAAACTTCAGAATTCGAAATTATTTTGACTTTTGAAGTTGTATATTTTTGAGTCTTCTCCAATCTGCAACTTGAATCAGCTTAATCTGATATCGGATGAAAAAGTTATGGCCAAATTACAAAACTTGCGCAAAATTAGAATTTATGACTGTACTTCGTGACGCGACAGTAAATTTTCGTTTTTGACCTTTTATTCCTCCGAATTTCATCGTTTTAGCCTCGAGTTGATTCCATTAAGTCTCAATATTATTTTTCTCTGCAAAAAAAATAAAAACACATCAAAACGTTCATAAAACTCGAGAAACTATACAAAATATTAGGTTAAATGAGTGGGAAATAGTGATATAAATACCACTCATAACACCCCCAAACCTAACATTTTGCTAGTCCTTGAGCAAAACAACAAAATAAAATAACTTAAACATCTTTAAAATAAAATTAAGCTAAGCCACTTTAGTAGGGATCACTGTTGCATTTAGCATATGCAACAAGCCTTTAAACCCCTAGGTGTCCCTAGTGGACGAGTTGTAGTCTCGTGAGGGCTTACAACAACGATTCCCACAAACGTTTGATAAAAGTGAAAAGATAGTAAAACCAATACACACAAAAGCAAAAAGACAAAAGAAAATGAAGAAGTTAGTGACTAAACAAGTGAAACTTCTACTCCAAGTTAGTTTTTGTTTTCTTTCTTTCTAAATTATCGAAAAAGTAAATTCTCCGATTATTTTTACCATTCTCCAACAAAATATTAATCAACTCATTTTGCCCACAATAATCACAAATGCAGTTGAGAAGAGAGTAATATTTGTGTCCTAAAGTTTTATCAGAATTCACACCTTTTTGTAGTAATGGAATAATTTTTCTATTTTTTCTGATTTTTTCTTTCTGTTTCTAATTTTATTTTTTATTTATATACAATATCTTTCATCTATGTAACGAGCTTTGGACCGGTGGCTCCCAAACCAGTTGGCTTTAGGGCACCAGGTGTTAAGACACCCCTACGGACTTAATTACTCAGACTTAGATATATATATTTTTCCAACATCTTTGATCCTTGTAGCGAGCTTTGGGCCAGCGACTCCCAAACCAGTTAGTTTTAGGGCACTAGATGTTAAAACACCCATACGGACTTAATTACTCGAATCTCAGACATTTTTTTCCACATTTTTTCTCTTTTTTTTCCTATTTTTTTTTACTCCATTGCCATTTATATATGCTTCCTCCAATTAAACTAGAGCACAGAATATTACAAACTTGTCAATTACAACTCATGTCTGTATGTTACTATGCATATTGATAATATCTGCCAACTGAGCATATGAAGATTCATTTTAGTCAGTTTTATGGAGAATTTACAAATTAAATAATTTAAAAGGAAATAAATAAAAATCAACTTGTTTCGAAAATGCGTTGAAATACGTATTGGAAGTGGGAACTCCTTACACAACTATCTCTCACTAATTTCACATTTTTAGTCAAAATAAAAACATAAAAACGCAAAATATTTTTGTAATTTTTGAAAAAAATTCAATTTTTTTGTATTTTCCGAAAAAAATTTGGACTAAAAATCTAATAAAAATAACACAAAATGGACAAAATACTAACCAACTATTCCCTCCCCCAAACCTAAATGAGACATTGTCTCCAATGTCTTAAGAAATAGAATAAGAGTTTAGAAGATCAGGCAAGCATGTTTGGTGGAAGTTTGACAAATTTTATGTTTTATTTTATTAATTTTATTTTATATTTTGAAAAAGACTATAGTAGTTACTCAAAATATACTGGCTTATTCATCAATTTCTGTCATGAAAACTTCAGAATTCAAAATTATTTTGACTTTCGAAGTTGTAGATCTTCGAGTCTTCTTCAATCTGCAACTTGAATCAGCTTAATCGGATATCGGATGAAAACGTTATGGCCAAATTATAAAACTTGCATAAAACTGGAATTTAGGACTGCACTTCGTGACGCGTACAGTAAATAAAATACTTAAATATAGAATGCTGGGGGTTGGGAGATCTACCTTTACTATTTCTAATTTAGAAATCTCCCTTATTATAGTATAGAATTTATCATTGATATTACCAACCGACCATATAGATGGTATCCTCATTAAGTCAGATTTTAATTAAGTCCAACCAGCCATAAAGGCGGTAACATTATTTGTCCATAAACCAGCCATATAGGCGGTAATTATCTGTCACCTAAAGACCGGCGATGTTACTTTATGTCAAATAAATAAAACCAGTCATTAAGGCGGTAATCTTTTTAGTTTGAATTATAATTTCCATATTATAATTCAGGGAGATTAATCTAAATTAAAATAATAAAATCGTCACCCTTCCCCCGCGAAAATCTAACTACAAAACATAAAAGAAAAAGGAAGAGAAAAAAGAATAAACTACTACTATTACTGAAAATAAAAATGCATAAATTAAATTACTAAAAATAAATACACAAGATGCAATCCTTAAATTCCTTACAAAAACCTAAGGAAAGCATGAGAATTACAAATGAAATGGCTTGATATTTATAGGAAAATCTAAAGGCTTCCACCAATTTCTCCACCGATTGCTCCACCAATTGCTCCAGCAGACATGGCACCAAATATGACATCAAACATGGCACCAAACATGGTACCAAACATGCAAGCATGTTTGGTGGAAGTTTGACAATTTTTATTTTTTATTTTATTAATTTTATTTTATATTTTGAAAATGACTATAGTGGTTACACAAAATACACTGGATTGTTCATCAATTTCGGCCATGGAAACTTCAGAATTCGAAATTATTTTGACTTTCGAAGTTGTAGATCTTCGAGGCTTCTTCAATCTGCAACTTTAATCAGCTTAATCGGATATCGGATGAAAAAGTTATGGTCAAATTACAAAACTTATGCAAAATTGGAATTTAGGACTGCACTTCGTAACGCGTACAGTAAATTTTCATTTTTGACCTTTTGTTCCTCCGAATTTCATCGTTTTAGCCTCGAGTTGATTCCATTAAGTCTCAATATTATTTTTATCTGCAATAAAAATAAAAACACATCAAAACGTTCATAAAACTCGAGAAACTATACAAAATATTAGGCTAAATGAGTGGAAAATATTGATATAAATATCACTCATCAAAGAGGTTGTTTTCCATGGTGTCTAAGAGAAACATCCCTATTTGGTTTATCAATAGAGTTTTCTGCAAAGATAAAGAAATTTTTGTAGGTCAATGCACCATTGTCATCAGAGTTAACAAAACCTAA
The DNA here is from genome assembly GCA_019454045.1 of Zanthoxylum bungeanum. Classification (NCBI taxonomy): domain Eukaryota; kingdom Viridiplantae; phylum Streptophyta; class Magnoliopsida; order Sapindales; family Rutaceae; genus Zanthoxylum; species Zanthoxylum bungeanum. Next base: position 179,201 of record SKCR01017987.1, on the reverse strand, counting down.
GCCACTTTTGTCCCTATACGAAACACTTAGCCCTGACATATGATCAAGCTTCTGAGAGCCACAAGAGAACACAAATAGCTATGATCTAGTATGTTCAAGTTCTTTTTATAATGACTTGATCCTACCTTCTAAGCCCTTGTTTATTTCCCTGAGCTCTGTAACATCCTGCCTAAGCAAGGATGCTACCGGCAGGAGACAGGCTAATCCTGACTCCTTCGGCATGACCTCTGCCAAAATTTCGGCATGACCTCTGCCAAAATTTCGGCATGGCCTCTGCCAAAATTTCGGCATGGCCTCTGCCAAAATTTCGGCATGGCCTCTGCCAAAATCGAGCGGCATGGATCAAGTCCAGCTCCTATAAACAACCAATTGGGCCCGACATTGATAATATACACCAAATCAATAAACTCAAGACATAATAATTGGGCTCTGTGCCCGAAAATGCGTATAAATAAAAATTTTACAATTAAGTTTATACAAACTTAAACTCTCTCTACAACTAGACTTGAATTCCCAAGACCTGGTGACTGGCTGACTGCAACGCTGCCATCCGGCTTCTCAAGCTCTGGTGTCTGTGGTCGACCGATCAGGTCACTAACCTGCAAAACTCAAACACTTATTTACTCTTGGTTAATCCAGTTGGACATCTATTACAATTATCTTATTTTTATCTTATTGAAATATCATCAAATCGGAATTATAAAGTATTATTTATATACTATTACTGTTATCAATTATATATACTTGTATATAGCATCACGTCAGCATGCATTAATGTCTAACGAAGCATTCATTTCGTGAAAGCATACTATACATACAAACGTCAGTCATTTATCCATGTAGATGTAAAACATGCTATCATGCATTAATAACTACTATATGCATCTCAAATGATCATTAGGATGTATGATCGATATGTATAATTTATAACTATATTATAATATGTTATGCTTTTTTTAGAAATCACTTTTCTTGAAAACTTTTTATGCCAACTCATTTGAAAACCCCTTTATAAAACTTGTATTTCTGAAAACATACTTTAAATTTCTGGTTTTTGAACACTGTTTCGAAAATCTATTTTCTAAAAACTTGTTTACTAAAGTCTGGCTTTTGAAAACTATATACCGATGATCTGAAAACTGAAAACTGAAAATACTTGATGCCCAGGACAACAGCTCAACTGCGGCATCTCTAAGGCTGGTGGTGCCCTACGTCCAGGACAACAACTCAACTGGCAACGTAGAGCTCTACACCCAGGACAACAGCTCAACTGGCAGTGTAGCCACCACTAGGGACCAGGTACACGATCCTAAGCCGTCATCCTGGCCCTACATGTGCACATGTATCTGAATCCGTCAATTCCAACTATATCTCAAGTTACATACTGAGGTGAGGTTGTTACCTCATGCCCCGAAATAAAATATATAATATATATATATATATAATATATATATTATATTTCAAAACTGTAAGAAAATATTTTCTCAAATACATTTTATTCAAAAGCATCTGAAAACTTTTCTTTAGAATACTTTGAATCGTAAAAAGAAACATTCTTAATTTTTAACTCAACTTCTAAAAAAAATGATAACACATATAAATGCATATTCATTCCTTATACTTTCACTTACCCTAGCTATATGCTTATCCAAATTATCACATATGTACATGCATGTATTCATGTATTCCTTCTAATAAATGATATATGTATTCTATTCCCTATATACTTTGTCTTACGTGCTCAAGTTTACTTACAATATAAGTTGTCACAATATTATAAACATATGAAATATAATGTGTCACATAACATCATTTATTCATGCTGAAGTTATTAAGTTTTATATATATTAGCATTCATCTGCAGCTTACTTATATCATTACTCACTTATTACAAATGCTACCATAAATGCTTCATACACTTTTACTCATCCATATGTTATGTTTGTCTCGAAAATTAAGGTCCATACATGACAAAATCATTATCAGATACAGTTGCTACAAACCCATTATTGTTTCATCTAACATGATTTATAACATTGTCCATAGCTTATAATCTTAAATACTAATTGTTAGCAATTCTATAACTAAACATATGATGAAAAATTAAAACGGCTACATGAAACCGATAATACCTAGTAATCTATTGAAAAGGACCATACTTTTCCTTCTTTCTACCTTTGAAAGAAGAAAAAAAATACTTGTAAACCTGATTCCTTTCAAAACATATGGTAGTGATTCAGTGATATATTAAATACCGCGCATACTGAATTAACTTCAAAACTACTAATTATTTCTTTATGCTAATTACCTCCAATTCAACTTTACCAATTACAGAAGAAAAAGTCAGAAATCTGTTGCCAAGTGCGTGCTAGTTCTAATATGAAATAATTTTATATCTAAAATTAAAATAAAATTGAAGTATCATACAAACAGCAACAGAAGGCACCATATAAACAATGCAGCCATATTCTAAACCAATCATTATATCAAGCTGAATCAGTCAATATTCACGAAAATAAATTCATTTGGATTGACACAATTGGACTTGATAATTCATAACTGCAAAATAATAATAATAACCATAAATCTTGCTATATAAAATGCAACAAATATAAAATCAAAATCCCAGAAATCAAAAACCAAAATAATTACCTTTAGTGCTAAGAAATAATCAAATCATTCAACAACTTAAATCCAAATTCCAGAAATTTTCCCAAATTGTAGGGTTCTTACCAAATTTCCAATTTCCTCAATTACTTCAATCCAATTTATTTTTTCAATTTCAGAGTTACAACTAATCTTGGATTACTTATAATATAATGATCTTCATCATTCTTAGTTCAATTCTAAATCTTTTCAACAAATTAAAACAAACCCATTAAACACCCAAACCCAAGGAAGTCATGTACTTACAGCTTTACTTGTATTCATGAATAAAATCAGAACTTCAAAGCCGAAATCCTTCTTATCTCTCTTTCTTACACTCCCTTCAGTTGCTCTTTCTTTCTCCCTTATTCTCAGACTTTTTCTCTCTGTTTCCTCACGATTTCCCTCTTATTCTTTTCTGTTGCTGTGTTACGTGAAATAGCTGTGTAAATTAAATGGGTGTGTGCGTGTAGTTTTTTTTTTCTATATGAGTGTGTGTCTTCTCTTTTTTTTTCTTCCTCGTCGTTCTCGGTTTCTCCCTCTCTCCCCTCATTCTCGATTTTTCTTTTTTTCTGGTCTCCCTGCCGTCACTGTGTGTGTATGGACTATGTATATCTCCCTTGTGTGCGTGTGTGTGTAATTTTATCAAGTGTGTGTGTAATTTTATCAAGTGTGTGTAAATAAAACACGTGTATGTGTGTGTATATATATATATAGGCTTTATTATTCTCTTATTTATTTTTATTCTAATTGCTAATTTCCAATTTTATCCCCTCTAATTAATTTTTATTCTATTCTACTACTTATCTTTTAAAAAAAAAATTTGTTTTACTGAAATAAAATAAACCCCACATTCAATCGGCTACACAAGCGAAAATAAATCTATGCTATTTCGTTAAAATTACCAGGGATGTTACAAGCTCAGACTTTTCTCAAGTTTGATTTAAGCCTCATCTCTTTCTAGTCAGTCTCTTTAAGTTGTTTGGTTACTTCAGTATTTGTCTTTTTAGTGCTCAAACTCTCATTGTATAGCTTAGTAAAAGTTGTTGAGATATCCTCTCCATCCTCAAAATCACTCGGCTCATAGCATTCTGATGTGACCTTAGGTTCATCGACTTCTTTGGAGCCCCCATGATCGCTCACATCGCAGGTTAATACCATATGATTGAAGTTTCTTTCTGATCCAGAATCATCATAAACTCCCTCAACAACTTTTTCATCATCAGATAAAGACAGATCCATAACCTTCTAACACACCCACAAAGTAGTTCTTTATTTCTAAATATAAGAGTGTCGAAGTAATAAAATAACCCGGTAAGTTCGAGGTCACTCCACATATAATAGATTTTGTAAAATAAAATAACAATTTCAGTTAAAAAAAAAAATTTGAATTGATTAAAGTGATGGAAAATTTTTAAATTGTGATGTAACAATAAACTAAAATACTGGGGCTAGGAGATTCACTCTTAATATTTCAAATATAGAGAAATCTTATTTTTTTTATAATAAATAAATCGTCATTATTGCCCAATTAATTTACTTAAGGAATTAATTATGCCAAAATATATAAACCAACCATATAGGTAGTTATAACATTTGTCTATAACAAGTACATATAAATACTCAATTATGAAAATTATATAAAACCATCCATAAAGACGGTGATAAGGTTTTATCGAAAATTAGTGCAGATTTAATTACTCTCTCTTCTAATATAGGGTAAAGTATTAATTGTGCCAATCAATATGAGATTATCTACAGCGAATCAAAACCCCACAAATACAAGAGAATATTAAATATTAGTCTTCATATTACAATTTATATATTATAACTTAAATAAGATTAATCTTTATTCTTATATTAAGAGTTTCACCATTTACCCCAGCAGAATGAAATTATCTACTCATGCTTTGAATAAAAATACACATAATTTTATTACTGAAAAGGAAAAAAATTTATAACAAAGCTTGAAAAATAAAACACACAAGAGCTATATACCTTCACAAATTCTCAAATAGAGAAATTTATGGAGGAAGCTGAAGAACTGAGGTGTTGAACACCTCTATTTATAGGTTGACACCTCAATTATACTTTTGCAAATTACTTTTACAATTTTACAAAATTTTCAAAGGGCATTTAAAGCTTTTTCTTGTTTTTTTTTCCATCATTTGACAATATTTGGCAAGATTTTCAAAGGTTATTCGTCTTCATTTGATAATTGACTAAAATTTTACCAAATTTGTTAACCATTCCCTTTCGGTGGGATTGTTCCATAATTTTTTAAATTATTAAATTTTTATATATTTTTGTTTGTTTTCTAATAATTGAAATTACATGCACCATACGCTGGATTTTTCAATTTCGTCATTGAAAACATCAGAACTAGAAAATCTCGAGAGCAAAGCTGTAGACATTTGAGTCTTCTTTCAGCAGGAACTAGAATTGCCTCAATCTGATATCGAAGTAAAAAATTATATGCATAATACAAAACTGAAATTTTCAAAATTGTACACTATTAGAACGCCATTTCAAGTTTCTGGCCTGCAAAATCCAAATGCCAAGTCCATTTTTTTTAGTTATGCATCTAAAGTATTATTTCACCTACATAAGAAATAAAAATTATAATAAAATATATAAAACATAAATTTAATTATTATTTAAGGATTATGATAAATTAGGGAGATTAATGAAACTATAATTGTAAAATGATAAATTTTCCTTTAAATAAATGTACGTTTTTTAGTGTTCATCACACCCCCAACCAGCTTATTACTAGTCTCTAGTAATTTAAGCGAAGCTAAAAAGATAAATTCTTATCCAAATTAGTAATTATCTTATTTCTTTCTAAATTATCAAATAAGTAAATTCTCGTGTACGTTTTACATTTCTTCCAAGCACACATAAGATAAAGTATCAATCAATTCGATGTTCCCATAATATTCACAGGTCTTGTTGAAAAGAGAATAATATTTTTTTTCCTAAAATTATATTAGAGCTTTCACATTTTTTTACAATGAGGGTTTTTTATAAATACAAAAATAATTTTTTTTTAATGATACTATTGAATCCTTATAAAGAGTTTTGGGCCAGTGTGTAACACCCTGGTAATTCCCGACTCTTTTGAATATTTCCAAGTCATGAATGGAATAATACCTGATGTTTAATAATTTGAGAGTACGTATGGGCTCATGAAAATTTCTAGTTAGACATTCAACAAATTCCTCGAAGTTTCGATACATAATTTATTCTAAGATTCAATACAGATAGCTCTTGGTATCCGGGACATAACTTTTTTCATACGATCTCTAATTTTTATGAATTTTATATTGCCGGAAAGCTAAGACCGAGACCTGCAACTTTTATGCTGAAAATTCTTCCAGTTTCGGATCCGAAATAAGTCATAAAATATATTTGTGCAGCGATTAATGCAGCACTCGGGATTTCTCTAGAAATCTCATTATATGCCATATAAAAGAAAAATAAATAAATAAATAAAAGAAATTATGCCCACTTACACATAAAACAAGCCATGTCTCTTTAAACCTCAACCATTATTCATAATCCTTCTCATTTTTGCTAGAAGCTTGAAGAAAAGCTTGGATGCAATTGGTGTTGATCTTAAGTTTCTTTCTCATGCAAAGTGAGTTCTAATCTTCTTTCCTTCGTTAATTTCATTTTTGAGCTTGAAATTTAAGATCCCCAAAGTGTCATTCATGAACCCTAGTTTCTCACTTTGACATCTTAGTTTAAAGGTAGTGAGAGCCAGCATATTTATGCATCTTATGATCTTATATACATGGATTGGGCATGGTTGTGTTGATTGCCCAAATATTATTTTCCCTTAAGAGGTTGACTAAGTGTCACCTAGTTGATAAGGGGAGTGCTATTTTTATTTCAATTGATGTTGGTAGATGTTGGTTCAAATATTGCATGGATGAAAAAGCATGAATTTAGTTTTGTTAAGTTGGAAAGTTCAAAAGTGGTAAGACAGATCCTTGGCCAAATCATGATGTAAATGTAGGGAATTGATTTTTATATATGATAATGTATAATTGAAGTGTGAAATGGAATGCATGATAGAAATGGCTGAGTTGAATAAATGATATAGGACAGTAAGTGAGGATGTAACATCCCAGATTTTCGGGATTGTTCTAGAAGATTCTCGGACTGACGATATAGCCTCAGAATAGAATGATAACGAGGAATAAGAGTTCAAACGATGTCATATGAGTCGGAATATTATAATGTGGAGATTTGTTACGTCGAAAGACTCGTCGTTTCAAGAATCAGTTACGCGATATTTAATATAAGCGGAAAGATTACAGTTTTGGTCCCGAAATTAACAAATAAACTTCGATCGAGTTGGTTTCTAAACCATCAGACTCGTTTTTCAGAGACGAACAACTTTTGTGTTGAACACTTTTCGCGAATCGCTCCAGAAGGGCTTCGAAATCAAATATTTCTGAAAATACCATTCCTAGTGGGGGCAATTTAGTCATTTTCAGATTTAGATATTTTTTTATTATTATAATTATGTTATTATTTCAGTATTTACACACAAAAAAACAAAAACAAAAACAAAAACGCAAAAAAAATGGTGAAAAGCGTGAGGAGAGAGAAAGAAAGAGGGCTGCGCCGGCAGCCAGCCGGCCACCGCCAGCCTGCGCACCGGCGCAGAAAGGAGCGTCCGGCCACCACACACCCGTAGGTGGCCGGTGATGGTCCAGGGAACGCCGGGAACGGTGGCAGGAGGGGGAAGAACACGCGGGAATGGGTTTGGTGGTTCCGGCTCATCGCTTCATTTCACGACCCGAGCCACCTACCAAATTGAAGCCCTCGGAGAGTACTACGAGTATGCGGAGTTGGTTTCGCCGAACAGCGATCTGTTGCATGCGAAATGATGAAGAAACAGCATATGAATAGTATACCCACGATGAACAGTAACTCCGATCAGAATTCTGATGACACTAGCGCGTTCGTATGGCCGATGGGAGTCCGAATATGGCCTTGGAATTTTGGTACGACTCTTCGTTCATAATTTGTTATTTTAAAGTGTATCGATTTATATTCGGGTGTTTCTGATAGTTCCGTAGTTTAGCGAATTAGCATGGAATGAATTGAATGTGATTTAATATGTTAAAACGATAAATGTGGTAGAATCCGGGGAGAAACAGATTAGATTTGATCGATCCGGTAGAATGAGCGAGTTTCCGGTAAAACAGAGTTTCTCGCGCGATTGAGTTTAGATGATCGTAATTATGGGGATGATATAAATATGATATTGCGAGGGTAATTAAGTCATTCTGGATAGGTTCGACCCTTCCGTAGCGTTTGCGAAAATTTTTAGTTAGTTCAGGATGGTATAGAAAGGCATATTAGAGTGATGAAGCGTGAACCATAGAGTCGGTGAGGATTCGTGCATCCCAGAAAAGTCCGGAAGTTTATATAGATGAGTAGAAAGTTCCACAAATAGCGGTTCTGATAGCGTTTTATGATTTGATTTGACAGATCGGGTCCAGGGTGGGGGGGTGTCCGCGAAGCCAGGTAAGTAACTCATGCTGTGAGTACTTGATAGATTTAACAATGTTCGAAATTAGTAATATAATGAAATTGTATATAGTTATATACATGGAACCCGTACATATATTCGTATCTTGATACTTATGAAGATGAATGTATGAGAAATAGATAGGTGTTTATAAGTATATAAGTGTCTATATATAGATATATATATATATATATATATATATATATATATATATATATATATATATATTATATATATATATATATATATATATACACACAACATACACACACACACACACATACACACGCATGTAGATGAGAACAAGTGGCTTAAAGCATATATATGAACAAAGACAAGCATGAGCATATTGGAGTAAAGAGATACATAAGTAGGTATAACCAGTATTTATGGATAGGGCATTTGAACAATGTCATGAATATAATTTATTGAGACTTGGGTATGGGGGTTGTAGAAACCTAGGGAATGAGATTAAAGTTTAAAGAATGACCATTATAAGAAGGTAATTGTTTATGTTCAGTGCATATAGAACGACACAAAGACAAGATCGCGAGTACTTACATAGTTAAGTATAAGTATTTATGATTAAATAGGCACTTAAGTAGGCAGAAATAGAGTATGTATGCATAAGGAAGAGGTTGTGTGTATAGAGTGGTGTAGCATCAGAGCTGTGTATGTGATTACAAGTATAAGTATAGAATTAGTATGATAGTATGAAAAAGTATATGCATGTGTTCATCAATGGTAGTATAGATGTATGACAAATCATATATGTATTAGTGTAAGCAAAGCATATTGATGATAACATGAGCCTATGGATTATAAGGTCATTAGAGATGGGAGCATGTAAGATTAGAAATTGCTCAGCATTAATTTATGAGTATGCATGCATATGTATATATGCACATATGACATTATAAGAAGCATAGCTAAGATAGAAAGGATCATGAGAAAGCATCTGCATGTGTGTGTTTAAGTTTTCAGCAGTTGAGCAAAAGATAACAATGTTTTCAACAATTTCAAATGTTTTAAAGAAAAATTTCAAATGCTTTTGAAAAGAATCATATTTCAGGAAATGTTTTTCACATTTATGAGTTACAGATTATGGTCTTATGTTTTTCGGGGCATGAGGTAAAAACTCACCCCAGTATGTAACTTATACAGAGATGGAATTGACGGATAGAGATATATGCACATGTGGAGGACTGAGGGGACGCTCTCAGATCCTCGAGTCGGGGCTAGGGGGATGAGCGATACACAACGCCCCTAGACCCCAGAGTTTGAGTTTGGGTGGTAGCATAGATCCGCACCCCCAGCTCTAGTTTGTGGCTTGGGGGTCAGCGACACGTAGCGCCCTAAGACCACCAGTTTTGAGACAGTAGTGGCATGCTTTGGGGGATGGCGAGACGTAACACCTTAAAGTCATGGATTTGCATTACTGGCTCCAGTTAGGCGTATGGGGGACGGTGATATGTAGCGCTCTCATACGTCCCGGTTTTCAAACAGAGATACAGATTTCGGAAAAGCTTTCAGATTTCATACAGTTTTCAGATTTTCAGTGCCTAGATTTCAGAAATCAGATCATAGTACACGATTTTCAAAAACAGAGCTTAGAAATAATTTCATATTTCAGTTACAGATTTCAGAAAGAGCTCTTTAGAAAAGAAAGTTTTCAGAAACTTCAGTTTTTATAATAGATTCAGGATTTTAAAGCAGAAACTATTTTTCAAGTAATATTTTCAACAAAGGTTTTTCAGAAAAGGGTTTTCACAAAACATGTTAAAGACATGGCAGGTAGAAGTAAAGTAAAGTATGATTTGCAATTATTGCATATAAATCGTGTATTTTAGTAAGTTATTTGAGATGCATATAGTTGATGTTAATGCATTATAGCATGAGTACATTTAAATACATGACATCATTATTATATCTATATATATATTTGTAGATGATGCTGGTATGAGACGTAGAGCTATATAAGAGATTCTCCTTGTGAATATTAATACGTAAGTATATAATTACATTCATACATGTCAGCATGATCTAAGTAGTGCGATAAATATTTTAAAGAGAGAATATTTAATTTTCCGACTTGATGATATTTCAAAGAAGGTAAGAGTAAGAGGTTTTAATTAAATGCCAGAACTAGATCAAAAGTAAATATAAAGAAAAGTGGAAAGATATTAACGTAACGTAGTGGATACGTAATGAGTCTTGGCACAATGGATGGATTTATAGAGCATAATGGCCATATTATATATGTTTAAAATTTAAGTATGAAACAAGATGCAAGGGTGTGTGAATTAGAACAGAAATCTTGTAATAAGTGGAAATATCTGAAGTTGAACAAGAGTTTTGCAGTTAATTTAGAATTAAGAATTATGTGAGACTACATAGACATTTTAAGTCATTTATATATTAAGAAATAACCTTGTATAAGTTTGTATGTTTAAGTTAGGAGCAAGTTACTTACGGAGTCTTAAGACTCACACCACAACAGTTTGTAGTTTTGCAGGTCAGAAGTGGTTATACTGAGCCAGCAGGATTTTGTTGGGGTTTTATTGGGAATTACAAGGTTGCACAGCGGAACGCGGAAAAACGATTTCTCCTATTTCAAAAATTTTTCTTGGAACAATTAAATAAACTTATTTATTTAATTAACCAATACTTAAATTATGAAATATAACCTAAGAAATCATATTTCTTTTAATTACAAAATTACCCCAAACTTTTCAATTAATTATTTTGGTTTTAAATATGTCAATTACATATTTAATTAATTCCAAATTAACCCAAAAATAATTTTTCCAAGTTTGCTACAGTACCAGAAACATTTTCCAGAATTGCGCCACTGCCCAGTTTTTTCTGGAATTTACAGAACAGCCCAAACTTTGGTTAATTGCAATTTGGCCCAAAATGCTCAAAACACATCAAGATCAAATCCAATTAATCCCAAATTTTACATGCATCAAATATACATCAAATTAAAGCTATATATGAAAAGCCCCAAAATTTGAGTAGGTTTGGAACCCTAATTTCATAAATCACTCAAATTGGCAATTTACACTAAATTAATAAAATTCAATACTTTAATCTTCAAATTACTACACCAATTAATTCTCACCTTCATGAAATTAATCAAGAACAATTCTAGGTCAATTATGAATGGATAATTAACTCTAGAATAGCAACTTTAATTTTTTTTTTTAATCTTTTTATTAAGCTTAATTACATTAATAAGCTAATAAATTAATTATACATGCTATACACATCCAACAATTTAATCACAAACTAAAAGAGTAGAGACATGATCTTAACATCACAATGAAGCTAAGAAAAATTGAAACAACTTTCATGAGAAGAAGAAGTGAAATTACTTACAAAATCCAAGTTTTGCTTTGATTTCTTTTTTTTTCCCTTTTGCTCTCAATTTTCTCTTTTGTAATATTTGTTGAAGTTGTCTTAGATTGTAAAAAGAATCAAAACAATTTTGATATACACAAATCCCCTTGGCCGAAAATTCAAGCAAAAAATAATAAATATCTAATACTTAAATTTGTTTATTTTAATTGGTCCACAATTTTGCTTTGATAAAGCAAATCTTATCTTTAATTATGTCATCAAAAATGTGTTCCAATTAAAATTGCCATTTCCAAAGTTAATCATGAAAAAGATATTGTTATTTAATTAATTAAATTAATCATATTAACAATTAAATAATTAAATAATAAATATAAATATCTTAAATATATGTATTATATTTACATTAAATATCTCAAATACATATATAATGATATAAGTCAAATATCACAATTTGATATTTTATTAATGTGTATTTAATAAAATCAAGTATTAAATAAAATACACATCAATATTGGAAATGACCGATAGGTCCCGATTGCATGTATTTTTCGTTTAACTATTAAACGAGTTATAAATAATCAGTATTATTCATAACAGTTGCTCTAGTGCTCTACGAGTAAATTTCATTAGTGAGACTCTCTAGATTCAGGCATATCCGTCACAAAATCAATTTCGTGTCCATAATTCACCCACCCGTAAATTATGACGAACACAAAACTCACTGAATCATACAGGTCGAGGTCACTGCATACGTATAATCCCTCCGTCACAGGTATCCGGATTAATCCAGAGATATAGATACAAACGTCAAATCTCTATAGATATAATCACGTCGACGTTTCTATTAGCAATCCCTCAAATAACACTTAGAACTAATTTCTACAGTGTACCACGGGCCCATGGATTTAACAGATTGCTAATTCCATATTGAATACCTATGCTCTGTACACAGAGCTACTGAATCATATCTTGATACACACATGATATCCTGAGCATCCGTCCACATCCAACGAACATGCAGAGGTCTGATCTTAATAGATCGGTGATGTGACTGCCATCTAAGTATGGAGGATAACTCAGATATCCACAGTGTTATCTCACGTCAAAGAATCACTATGCTCACTCAACCCGAGAAGATTCTTATTGACGTTGGTTTACCATCCATTAAGAATCTTTGGTGAGTCGTTCAGTGTTTATCGTTATAAACACCTACACGTCTATACGAGTCTCCAAGACTCATGGTTCACTGAGAAACCATCGGAATCCAAGATTCCAATATACGACATGTACCAGTCTCTACGGGTTTACTTTACTGACCAAGTAGTGTAAACCTTGACCGGAACTGTCTAAGAATGACAACGTCATGATACAACTCAATGTCAGTTGCGACGCTTTTGCAATGTATCATAACTAATCATTCTAAGGTCGGTTACGTCTTTACCATATAAAAGAAGAAGTTATATAAAAGAAACTGTTCATTTTATTCATAATAAAACGTTACATAAGTATTTACAAGGAAATACATAATAAAATTGGCGCTCGGAGCACCAACCCTAACAAAATCTCCCACTTGCTCTAGTGCCAATATCGATTGTATCTAATACCCATCGACTCCACATGTTTATCAAATAACTTCGGAGGTATGGCCTTCGTAAGCGGGTCTGCTACATTATCTTCACTCGGTACCTTGCACACGACAATGTCTCCTCGCGACACAATCTCTCGAATGATGTGGTACTTTCGTTCCACATGCTTCGACTTCTGATGCGCCCTTGGTTCCTTTGCTTGTGCAATGGCTCCAGTATTATCACAGTATAACGGAATCGGATTCTCGATACTTGGGACTACTCCCAATTCTGTGATAAAGTTCCTAACCCATACAGCTTCCTTTGCAGCTTCTGAAGCTGCAATATATTCCGCCTCTGTAGTGGAATCAGCTGTTGACCCCTGTTTGGAACTCTTCCAGCAAACGGCACCACCGTTAAGGGTAAACACGAATCCTGATGTAGACTTTCTATCATCAGGATCCGATTGAAAATCGGAATCCGTATACCCATTAACTTGCAGTTCGTTTCCTCCATAAATAATAAACTTATCCTTGGTACCTTTAAGATACTTGAGGATATGTTTAATGGCCATCCAATGGTCATTTCCTGGATTGGACTGATATCTGCTCGTCACACTAACTGCGAAGCTGATATCAGGCCTTGTACATAACATGGCATACATGATGCTGCCCAAACACGAAGCATAAGGTTGATTAGACATTCTAATCTTCTCATCTTCTGTTTGCGGACACATCTTCTTCGAAAGATGTAAGCCATGTCTGAACGGTATGTTTGTTGTCTTACAGTTAACAAAATTATACCGTTCTAAGATCTTATCTATGTACGTTGATTGGGATAACCCAATAAGCTTCCTTTCTCTATCTCTATAGAGTTTTATGCCCAAGACATAAGAAGCTTCGCCCAGGTCCTTCATGGAGAAATTCTTACAGAGGTAAGCTTTGACGCCTTGCATCATCCCAATATCATTCCCAATGATAAGGATGTCATCAACATAGAGAATTAAAAATACCACCATACTCCCACTGGCTTCTGATACACACAGGATTCTTCCGAATTCTTGAGAAAACCAGACAATTTGATTATCTTCGAATCGAAGATTCCAACTTCGTGAAGCCTGTTTAAGTCCATAAATGGACTTCTTCAGTTTACATACCATGCCCGAGTTCTCGCTGGATGCAAAACCTTCCGGTTGTTCCATATAGATTTCTTCATCAAGAAATCCATTTAGAAAAGCCGTTTTGACATCCATTTGCCAAATCTCGTAATCATGATATGCGGCAATTGACAATAAAATCCTGATGGACTTTAGCATGGCAACTGGAGAAAAAGTTTCATCGTAGTCGACTCCAGGTCGCTGCGAGTAACCTTTAGCTACCAGTCGGGCCTTAAAGGTTTCAACCTTTCCATCGGGCCCTCGCTTCCTCTTGTAAATCCATTTACAACCGATAGGAACAATTCCTTCGGGAAGCGGAACCAAGTTCCAAACTTGATTCTCATACATAGAGTCCATCTCGGATTTCATGGCGTCTTGCCACTTCACGGAGTCGATGTCCAACATCGATTCTCTATAGGTAAAAGGGTCAGTCTCTTCTAATAAGAGAACATCGAGACTCTTTTCTTGTATCAAATACAAGCGTTCAGGAGGTCTAGATACCCTTTGTGACCTACGGAGTGTGTGTGTTGAAGGTTCTCCATCTTCTTGAACTATAGGTTCCTCCATTAGTTCGTTGGTTCCAGGTTGTACTTCATCAAGTTCAACCTGTCTATGATCACCACCTTCAGCCAAAAATTCTATTTCTAGAAATTTTGCGAAGCGAGCTACGAACACATTTCGATGCTCGGTATCATAGAATAAATATCCTTTCGTATTTGAAGGATATCCAACAAACCTAAACTTCTGCCCTCGAGGCAAAAGCTTATCTTGCTGAGCCATCCTGACATAAGCAGGACACCCCCAAATCTTAATATAACTAAGATTTGGTTTCCTACCGGTCCATATCTCATACGGAGTCGTAGGAACAGCCTTGGAAGGAATCTTGTTCAAAAGATGTGCGGCAGTTAAAAGAGCATAACCCCATAAATAATAGGGTAAATCTGTATAACTCAACATCGATCGGACCATATCTAATAAAGTCTGATTTCTCCTCTCAGATACTCCATTATGTTGCGGAGTACCGGGAGGAGTATATTGAGCGAGAATCCCATTCTCCTTTAAATAATCAGTGAACTCTCCACTCATATATTCACCGCCTCGATCAGATCGAAGGCATTTAATATATTGACCAGTTTGTTTCTCAACTTCATTTCGGAATTCTTTGAACTTTTCAAAGGTTTCTGATTTATGTCTCATCAAATAGACATAACCGTACCGTGACAGATCATCGGTAAAGGTGACGAAGTAAGAAAAACCACTGTGAGCAGTTTGACTTAAGGGACCACATACATCAGAATGTACGAGTTCCAACAAGTCACTGGCTCGGTGTCCAACACCTGAAAATGGGGCTTTGGTCATTTTACCCTGAATACAAGATTCGCAAGTTGGATAAGGTTCAATGGTGAGATCATGTATCAAACCATTCTTAACCAATTGGGTTAGGCGTTTCACGCCTATATGACCTAACCTCATGTGCCAGAGTTCAGTATTATTTATATCAGATTGTTTACGTTTATTTATTCCAGTATTAAAGATATCTTGTGAGGTACGCAATATGTAATGACCATGCTCATTTGGACAACAAAGGATCTGAATATTACAACTATCATATAAATACAAAGAACGATTCTTAATATTTACATTATAACCTTCAGTATCTAATACAAAAAGGGACATAATATTCGCCACACATCCTGGCACAAAATAGCAGTCATGCAACAAAAGTCTCCCACTGGGTAAGGGAATCTCACATATGCCCACTGCAACTGCATCCAAAGAGTCGCCACTCCCGAACCGCAACTGCATCTCCCCAGATTTCAGCCGTCTACTTCCCGTCAGCACCTGCAACGTATTGCAAATGTGAATAGGACAAGCAGAATCCAAAATCCAATTTGATGTAATAGCTTCACAAGCCAATGAGATATCAATAATAGGAAAAATAAAAGTACCTGATGTCGATGCTCTTTCCTTCCTTAGTTGCGCAGATAGTAGTCGGGCAGTTACGTTTCCAGTGCCCGACTTTCTGGCAGTGGTGGCACTTGTCTTCAGAAGCTCTCTTGGGCTTCGCCGTCTTACCTTGCGGAGGAATATTGAAACCCTTCTTCTTCTTTCCTTTAGACTTCTTCCCCTTCGACTTGGATTGGGAAGAAGCGGAAAGTGAAGTGGGTTTCGGAGGGCGAGTCGGAACTCCCTTCCTTAAATCTTCCTCCTGCTGTGAGAAGCATCATATGCAACTCACGGTAAGTACAGTGAATCCCATCATGTTGAAGTACATGACGAACTGGCGATATGAAGAAGCCGGGAGTGAACCGAGAATGACACTACGGCCAAGAGTCTCATTCAGAGGGAAATCCTGTCGCCTCAACTGCTCGATCAAATCGATCAAGTGAAGCACATGCGGGCTCACAGCCTGCCCCTCATCAAGTTTAGAATGGAACAATTCCATCGAAACTTTATGAACAACGACCTGTTCCTGGTTCATGAACGATTCACGAAGTTGTGTCATCATGCTATATGCATCGTGCATCTCCCAATAAGTCTTCTTAAGCTCAGAAGAAAGTGAACTCAAGATGAATGATTTAACCCTTAAATCATCATCCTTCCATTGCTGGAAAGTCTCATGTTCTTCAGGTAATGCATCGGGTGATATAGCAAGCGGTAATGGACCATCCAAAATATACCCCAGTTTCTCGGAATTGAGGACAATCCTCAAGTCCATATACCAATCCGCAAAGTTTTCTGCGCCTTTCAATTTGTTCGTATCAAGCATACGTGCAAAAGGATTGGGTGGAGGTGCCGCCATCGCAAATCTATCAAATAGACAGCGAAACAACGGTCAGTAAAAAGCAGATAAAAGATCATAACAGTTTCATAATATATCATAAAGCATTAACTAGATCATGGATTTTTAATCTAAAAATGCCCCTCCCACTATTTCATGCAATACTGTAATCCCCAAACAGAATACAAAACATGCGATAATCAAATCATAACATAATAGTGAAAGGTGGACCCCATGAATATATTTCAGCTCACAGCTTTGGCACGTTCTCGCCTACGTATATTCATTTAGGTAGACAACAGATTGTCGATCACTCAATAGTGACTCCTTGGTTTTCGGTCCTGGTCGTTTCTCGTTGTGACAGCTTTGGCACGTTCACAAGGAGGCGTACCAAGGTCAAACTTGTCAATGATGAATTCAAGATACTTACGTAACCCTGACAGCTTTGGCACGTTCAGAGATGCGCTTTCGCTTGAATTCACCTAATATCAAATATATCCGGTACAAATAAATTTCTACCGGCCATATCCTCACAGCTTTGGCACGTTCTCGGATATAGTCGTAGAAAATTTATCAATAAGCGGTATTGACAAGACGGACCGATTAATATACATCAAATACATATTAAATTATAAACCTTATTTAAATAGGGATTTTCCGCTAAAGATGTTTTAATTTATTTAATCAAATTAAATAAATACAAGCATGCATTAAAATAAAAATTAAAGTCAATATTGAATTTTAAAGGCTATTTCATATATTGGGGTTCCAGAATCAGACTCGCTCTGATACCATTTTGTTGGGGTTTTATTGAGAATTACAAGGTTGCGCAGCGGAACGCGGAAAAACGATTTCTCCGATTTCAAAAATTTTTCTTGGAACAATTAAATAAACTTATTTATTTAATTAACCAATACTTAAATTATGAAATATAACCTAAGAAATCATATTTCTTTTAATTACAAAATTACCCCAAACTTTTCAAATTAATTATTTTGGTTTTAAATATGTCAATTACATATTTAATTAATTCCAAATTAACCCAAAAATAATTTTTCCAAGTTTGCTACAGTACCAGAAACATTTTCCAGAATTGCGCCACTGCCCAGTTTTTTCTGGAATTTACAGAACAGCCCCAAAACTTGGTTAATTGCAATTTGGCCCAAAATGCTCAAAACACATCAAGATCAAATCCAATTAATCCCAAATTTTACATGCATCAAATATACATCAAATTAAAGCTAATATATGAAAAGCCCCAAAATTTGAGTAGGTTGGAACCCTAATTTCATAAATCACTCAAATTGGCAATTTACACTAAATTAATAAAATTCAATACTTTAATCTTCAAATTACTACACCAATTAATTCTCACCATCATGAAATTAATCAAGAACAATTCTAGGTAATTATGAATGGCTAATTAACTCTAGAATAGCAACTTTAATTTTCTAATCAATTATTAAGCTTAATTACATTAATAAGCAAATAAATTAATTCTACATGCTTATACACATCCAACAAGCATCCAACAATTTTAATTACAAACTAAAAGAGTAGAGACATGATCTTCACACACAATTGAAGCTAAGAAAAATTGAAACAATTTTCATGAAGAAGAAGAGTGAAATTACTTACAAAATCCAAGTTTTGCTTTGATTTCTTTTTTTTCCCTTTTGCTCTCAATTCTCTCTTTTGTAATATTTGTTGAAGTTGTCTAGATTGTAAAAATGAATCAAAACAATTTTGATATACACAAATCCCCTTGGCCGAAAATTCAAGCAAAAAATAATAAATATTAATACTTAAATTTGTGATTTAATTGGTCCACAATTTGCTTTAATTAAGCAAATCTTATCTTTAATAAAGTTATCAAAAATGTGTTCCAATTAAAACTTGCCATTTCCAAAGTTAATCATGTAAAAGATATTTGTTAATTTAATTAAATAATTATTTAACAATTAAATAATTAAATAATAAATATAAATATCTTAAATATATGTATTATATTACAATAAATATCTCAAATACATATATTAATGATATAAGTCAAATATCACAATTTGATATTTTATTAATGTGTATTTAATAAAATCAAGTATTAAATAAAATACACATCAATATTGGAAATGACCGATAGGTCCCGATTGCATGTATTTTTCGTTTAACCATTAAACGAGTTATAAATAATCAGTATTATTCATAACAGTTGCCCTAGTGCTCTACGAGTAATTTCATTAGTGAGACTCTCTAGATTCATATCCGTCACGAAATCAAATTCGTGTCCATAATTCACCCACCCGTAAATTATGACGAACACGGATAAACTCACTGAATCATACAGGTCGAGGTCACTGCATACGTATAATCCCTCCGTCACAGGTATCCGGATTAATCCAGAGATATAGATACAAACGTCAAATCTCTATAGATATAATCACGTCGACGTTTCTATTAGCAATCCCTCAAATAACACTTAGAACTAATTTCTACAGTGTACCTGTTTGAGTTTTATCTAAGGTACCAAGATCAAATCAAGACATGAAATTAATGCGTGAACACAAACAGGAGGGAGGTAGCGGAAACTACATCGAGTCGGTTATGTCGATTGAAGACGAATCAAGCCATGAATGCTCACTGTTTTGGGCGCCATTCACTGCAGTTTTGCTCACTGTGAGCTCATTCGGGCCTCATTTCGGAGCTCCAAACTTCGTCGGATGAGTCCCGCCTCATGGTGAACCTCCCTAACACCTTCGTAATGTTCACAAGTGTGATAGCACTTGATTTCATCAAATGAAAATCACTCATTGGCCTCCCAAAACTCACGCCAAAAACTGGTCAGAAAACCAGTGAAGAAAGCCTCAAAATGGCGTGAGTGAATAGAGAAGAAGAGAAGTGAGAGAGAAAGATGAAAAAGTGTAATGACTTGTAAGTATTACCAATAAATACCTTATATATTTTCCTTGAAAATAATATTAAAACAATTACCAAACCTTATTCAAAATAAAGTAAATGGTAAATGTCTATCACATGTCACTATTCCACCAACTTGCATCACTATTCACAAGTCACTTAATAAAGTGATTTATGGTGTCAATCAATCAATCAACTCATATCAATCAATCAAATGTCACATCACTCAAAGTGACGTTTGATTTGACGCTTGATGTGATGAATGACTTGACGTTTGATTTGACGCTTGATGTGACTTGCGTCGCCGCACTCGAATTCTAAAATACGAATACGCTCGCAATCACACTCGGGCTCGGGTTCGCTAATTCCAAATTAACGATTTTTCCGTCGCGTCGTAATTAAATGATTCCGCCTAGTGATTTCACTATTCACGTCGCTAACGAATTAATTCTAAATTAATTCGTTCGCCCGAATTAAAATCTAATTTTAATTCTGCGTCGAAATCTAATTTCTTTTAATATATCGAATATATTAATTTATTGATTAATTCCAAATTAATCGTTCTCTCTCTTTAGACGATATTTTATCCGAGATAAAATATCTCCGTAATTAATCCCAGATTAATTTTCTCTTTCTTCTATTTAATCCCAGATTATTAATGAGTGCGAGTTATGCGTCATCGGTGCATTATCGGGAAGCGACCCATGAGATCTCCGGATAAGTTGGCTATAAATACGGTCGTCGGTGTATCCGAATCACGTACGTACCAAGTACTACGTTCTACCGATTTACGAGACAAGGTCGACTCCTAGAAAAGTACCAAGTCTACCCAATTCTCCAGACATATCCTTTTAAGAATATTTAGATCTATATCAAGCGTAGTATACTAATGTATTGTGCGTATCGGCCCAGTATCGGATAGTCACGTGCTAGGGCTGGGGCTGGATAAGTGTCTGCCCCGTCCGAAACACATATCGGATGTCTGGTAACTAGTCTCTATGATCGGATATTCATGACCTGGTCATAATATCACGATTGGATGCGCATCACTTAAGAGCACTAATACCGTATCCTGCGTGACATCATCTCCAATATGACTGAAGTGATACTTCCGTCTTGACATCACACCCAATACTCTACGACTCTCTGATAAACCCAGAAGTGGTGTACACAGAACTTGGTCAAAGCCCCCCAACCACCAAAACCAAAGTTTATCGATTATCGTAAGTATTAGCGATGCAAGTCTCAGGTTAAGACTATACACACCTACCTTGATTTCGGCCTCCCATAGACACATAGTCATAATACCAATAGGATTCCGAGGGGTCTATCCAGAGCGAAGCTGTTTCCCGTACCATCGGTGAAACACGACCTCCTATCGCACTTGCATAAGTCTCTAACACTTATATATATGAGAACTATGTCGTTGTGCCCTCACAACGCACACAAGTGCAATACTAGCCTATTCCGCATTATCGATGTCCAGTCTCGATAATACTACGGCTAGGGATATTTAATGATTAATCCTTCGTGGACTGATACTGTCTCATATCATCTCAATCCAGGAACTAATCATAGGGACCTCTCTTCATTATATTCTATGGTGATCTAATCACAAATGATGAGAGTGCAATCCTTATTACATAGTTAATTTTCTACAACAACACAATGATCTGTGCAAATAGTGACGCTATGGGTCATATTATCCAACAATCTCCCACTTGGCACGTAGCGAGTCACTCAAGTGTTCCAACACTTGAACTATGTAAGGTTCGCTCAAATTGCTGAGGAAAGGGTTTCGTCAGCGGATTTGTTCCGATTATCATCTGACGCGATTTACACGATCATCACATCGCCACGATGTATGATCCGAACAAGTCAGATGATATAGAAGTATATATCTGGATCGTCGATGAGACCTTTAATTCCTTAGCATGTGCTGACGCCTAGCTCAGCTGCTAACAGAACTATATCTAATCTAATTAGATTTATGTTCGATCCAAATGGCTTTTATTGCTGCCTCAGCTGCAGCAATAATCCGTATTTGTTGTTTATTCGGTAACAGTTATCTTGCTTGGAAGATTTCCAGCTCACTGTCCCAGTATTCAAACTTTATAGTACCGTAGTATTTAATTGTTTGGAACCTTGCAGCGGTGATCCCAGTCACTTCAAGTTCTACTTCTCCATAGTTTAAGACAGCATCTTTAGTTCTCTAAGATACTAACAGATGTTCTTAACTACAATCCAGTGACTTATCACTTGGATTGACCCGATTGTGAGTCCATGTGCTCGAAGCGTATGAGACACCAATACAAGTACATTTTAAATGTACAATTTCCCAGAGAGTGTTAACAACTCCAAATCTATCCCAGTAGATCTTTATTCCTTGAATAAAGGTTGTTACTCCCCAGAATTCTACGGAGAATTTCTATTTGAAAGAATATCTATGAAAGCTAAGCTTTCAACAATAGCTTTATGGGAATTTCACTGTCAGTGCGCTCTCCCACTAACCTCCTTATATACACAAGAATTATTTCATTTTGAGTCAAATCATAAACCATTATGATTATTTCAAAACGACAGTTCCAAGAACCTTATGCTTGATTCAATCCAAACATGGATCGAATAACCCACAAACCTTGTTTGTCGGTTATACAAAATCGTCAGGATGTTGTAAACACCCTCCAAAAGGTTTCCTTTTCAGGAAAGCGATTTTGATCTATAACTGACACATTTCATAAATGAAATATACAGTTGTCATCAAGCATCTTCAAAATGGATTTACCATGGCAACATGTAAAAGGTTGAACCGTTATTAACACAATGTTGATAACGATACATTTCCGTCAAAAGCCTAGCTTTGTACGTTGGTATGTTGCCTTCCATGTATGTCTTCCTTGAAGACGTTTAATGTACCAATAGGCACAATGCCTTGTGGTACAACAACTAGTATCCAAAATAGTTGTTATACATGGAATCCATTTCGGATTCATGGCACTTTGCCATAACAGGGAGTCGATACCTCGTATCACTTCCTCTAAATGCAGTCGGATGGTACACCTCCATAAGATTGACATCTTTATGGGGTGAGATCAGAAACCCATACCCAAGGTTGTTTTCTGACTCTATCCGATCTACTAGTTTCTTGTGTATTTGAAGATTAATGGTATAGATTCATCATTGATGAACTATTTGTGTTCCATTAAGGACTTCGTGCCTTGAACAGTGTTACTCCGATTTTCATCGAGTATCACTATCCTCCCACTGACCACTGCATATCGGTATTCCTCTCAGGAAAACCGCATGGTGAGCAACAATTACATTGTTCTCAAGTGGGATTTATAAGTACTATACTTAAGGTTTCCCTTAGGATAACCTATATTGGCACTTATCCAATTTGGGTCTTATAGTTTGATTAATTCCAAATTAATCGTTCTCTCTCTTTAGACGATATTTTATCCGAGATAAAATATCTCCGTAATTAATCCCAGATTAATTTTCTCTTTCTTCTATTTAATCCCAGATTATTAATGAGTGCGAGTTATGCGTCATCGGTGCATTATCGGGAAGCGACCCATGAGATCTCCGGATAAGTTGGCTATAAATACGATCGTCGGTGTATCCGAATCACGTACGTACCAAGTACTACGTTCTACCGATTTACGAGATAAGGTCGACTCCTAGCAAAGTACCAAGTCTACCCAATTCTCCGGGCATATCCTTTTACGAATATTTAGATCTATATCAAGCGTAGTATACTAATGTATTGTGCGTATTGGCCCAGTATCGGATAGTCACGTGCTAGGGCTGGGGCTGGATAAGTTTCTGCCCCATCCGAAACACATATCGGATGTCTGGTAACTAGTCTCTATAATCGGATATTCATGACCTGGTCATAAATCACGATTGGATGCGCATCACTTAAGAGCACTAATACCGTATCCTGCGTGACATCATCTCCAATATGACTGAAGTGATACTTCCGTCTTGACATCACACCCATACTCTACGACTCTCTGATAAACCCAGAAGTGGTGTACACAGAACTTGGTCAAAGCCCCCAACCACCAAAACCAAAGTTTATCGATTATCGTAAGTATTAGCGATGCAAGTCTCAGGTTAAGACTATACACACCTACCTTGATTTCGGCCTCCCATAGACACATAGTCATAATACCAATGGGATTCTGAGGGGTCTATCCCGAGCGAAGCTGTTTCCCGTACCATCGGTGAAACACGACCTCCTATTGCACTTGCATAAGTCTCCAACACTTATATATATGAGAACTATGTCGTTGTGCCCTCACAACGCACACAAGTGCAATACTAGCCTATTCCGCATTATCGATGTCCAGTCTCGATAATACTACGGCTAGGGATATTTAATGATTAATCCTTCGTGGACTGATACTGTCTCATATCATCTCAATCCAGGAACTAATCATAGGGACCTCTCTTCATTTATATATCTATGGTGATCTAATCACAAATGATGAGAGTGCAATATCCTTATTACATAGTTAATTTGCTACAACAACACAATGATCTGTGCAAATAGTGACGCTATGGGTCATATTATCCAACAGTACCACGGGCCCATGGATTTAAAAGATTGCTAATACCATATTGAATACCTATACTCTGTACACAGAGCTGACGGATCCTATCTTGATACACACAGGATATCCTGAGCATCAGTCCACACCCAACGAACAGGCGGAGGTCTGATCTGAATAGATCGGTGACGTGACTGTCATCTAAGTGTGGAGGATAACTCAGATATCCACAGTGGTATCTCAAGTCAAAGAATCACTATGCTCACTCAACCCGAGAAGATTCTTATTGACGTTGGTGTACCATCCATTAAGAATCTTCGGTGAGTCGTTCAGTGTTTATCTGTTATAAATACCTACACGTCTATACGAGTCTCCAAGACTCATGGTTCACTGAGAAACCATCAAAATCCAAGATTCCAATATACGACATGTACCGGTCTCTACGGGTTTACTTTACTGACCAAGTAGTGTAAACCTTGACCGGGAACTGTCTAAGAATGACAACGTCATGATACAACTCAATGTCAGTTGCGACGCTTTTGCAACTGTATCATAACTAATCATTCTAAGGTCGGTTACGTCTTTACCATATAAAAGAAGAAGTTATATAAAAGAAACTGTTCATTTTATTCATAATAAAACGTTACATAAGTATTTACAAGGAAATACATAATAAAATTGGCGCTCGGAGCACCAACCCTAACAGATTTCTATGAAGACTTTGAAGACAGTGGATCGCCCCATTTGCAGTCAGGAGAGTCTTTGAGTCCTGGGCTGAGTTATGGTTCCTCACGGCCCTTGTCTTTGTATTTTGTAACATCCCAGATTTTTGGGATTGTGCTAGAAGATTTCCGGACTGACGTTATAGTCTCGGGAATAGGATGATAGCAGATAATAAGAGTTTAAGCGGTGTTATACGAGTTGGAATAATATATTATTAGTATTCGTCGCGTTGGAAAACGCTTGAGATCAAAAGTCAGTTACGTGATTTTTATTATACGAGTAAAGTTTACTGTTTTTCCGAGACGGACAACTTTCGCGTTAAACTTTTTTCGAAAATCGCGCCAGAAATGCCTCAAAATTGATGATTTCCGAAAATACCCCTCCTAGTGGGGGCATTTTAGTCATTTTCGAATTTGTGATATTTGTGTTATAATTATTATTTATTATTATTATTTTATCAGCAATTTCAGAAAACCAAAAAAAAATACAGAGAGTGGCGTGAAGAGAGAGAAAAAGAGGGGAGCCTTGCGTCGGCTGCCACCGGCCAGCCTCACGCCGGCGGACCACCGCGTTCGTATGGACGTTGGGAGTCCGAATATGGCCTCGAAATTTTGGTACGACTCTCCGTTTAGATTTTGTTATTTTAAAGTTTATAATTTTATATTCAGATGTTTCTAGTAGTTCCGTAGTGTAGCGAATTAGCATGAAATGATTTGGATTTGTTTTTATATGTTTAAAACGATAAATGTGACAGAATCCGGGGAAAAACGGGTTAGATTTGATCAATCCGGTAGAATTAGCAAGTTTCCGGTAAAACAGAGTTTCTCGCGCGACCGAGCGTAGTTGACCGTAATCATGAAAATAGTATAGATATGATATTGCGAGGGTAATTCAGCAATTCTGGGGTAGTTGGGAGGGTTCGAGACCCTTCCGTAGCGTTTGCGCAAACTTCTCCGCAAGATTTATCGCAAACACGTAAAACGAGATTCTAGGCTTTTCGGCTAGTTGATATAGTAGAGAAAGATATGTATTAGAGTAATGAAGTTTATACCGAAGTATAGAATATGATTCGGGTGTTCCGGGGAAGCCCGTAGTTATTATAGATAAGTTGGAAGCTCCGTAAATAGCGGTACTAGCCTTGTGTTGTTACTGGTTTGACAGATTGGACCCGGATCGCGGGCGTTCTCCTAGCCAGGTAAGTAACTCACGCTTTGAATACTTAAGAAATTTAGTGTTACTCGAAATCAGTATAATAACAAGTCGTAAATAGTTATATGTATGAAACCTGTATACAAATAAAGATGAACGTAGGAGAAAGAAGCAGATGTGTCTAAATACACATGTTGATGTAAACAAGCGGCTATAAGTATAGATATATGAGTAAAGGTAAGCATGAGACCTGTTTATAAATAAATGGATACAAGAGAAATGGGCAAGCGTATGTATATGCATGTATAGATAAGAACAAGAAAAAGACAAACATAAGCATATCATACTCAGGTATAAACAAGTATATATTTATATATATATATATATACATATATTGATAGAGTATAAGAATGATGTCAGGATTATGATTATATTGATTGAGACTGGGTTTGGGGGTTTTTAAAACCCTAAACCCTAAACTACACCATATGGTATGAGATTAAAGTTTAAAAGATGATAATTCTAATGGGGTAAGCATGTAAGGGCAAAGAGAGCAGGTATGTACGGAGAAATCAGTAAGTTTGTGTACGGTAAGTATGTGTTTTACGTAACAGTATTTTGATAAATGTTTAAATGAAAATAGAGTAGATATGCATATGAATAAATGTAAATGAGTTTATGAACTGAGAATTCGATGTTTGTATATATGTGATGCTTGTTGTACTAGAACAGTTTTGATGACATGTGTGTATGCATAACTATGGAAATTATGATATTAGTTTCATGTTTGGTTAGTATAAGTGTATGAGCATGTACATGTACATGTACATGTATGATATTACAAGGAAGCATAGCTAGTATAGAAAGAAACATGAGGATGCATATGAGCATATATATATATATATATATATATATATATATATATATATATATATATATATATATATATTATGCTGAGATTTTCAACAATTGATCAAAGTTAAGAATTTTGTTCAGAATTCAAAGTATTTGAAATGAATGTTTTCGAAAGCTTTGAAAGGACTGTATTACAGAAAGATGTTTCTTCCAATTTTGAGATTCTGATAAGCATGAGTTTTTTGATTTCCAGGGCATGAGGGAAAAACTCACCCCAGTATGTAACTTGAGGTACAACTCGGAATTGACGGATTTCATATAGATTTGGGATTTTGGATTTGACCCATCCCGGTTGTACACTGATTGGAATTGACGGACAGAGACATGTGCACGTATAGAGGACTAGGGGGACGGCGATACGTAACGCCCCTAGATCCTAGATTTTGAGACAGGATGACGGCATAGGATCGTGTACCTGATCTTCAGTTTGAACTTGGGTAGTAGTATAGATCCGCACTCCCAGTTCCAGTTTGTGGCTTGGGGGACAGCGATACGTAACGCCTCAATGTCATGGGTTTGCATATCTGGCTCTAGGGAATATGGGGGGACGGCGATACGTAAAGCCCTCATGCGTCAGTTTTCAGCAGATACCGTGATACAGTTTTCAGTTTCCCGGGTTTTCAGCTTTCAGTTTGGGATTTCAGCATACAGTTGCAGATTTTTCAGCGCCTAGATTTTCAGAAATCAGATGATTGTAAACAGTTTTCAGAAATAGAACTTAGAAACAGTTTTCCAGATTTTAGTTTTCAGTTACAATTTTCATAAAGAGCTTTTTAGAAAAGAAGTTTCCAGAAATGTTAGCTTATAAAAGATTCAGACTATTAAAGCAGAAACCAGTTTTCAAGTTAATTTTTCAACAAAGAGGTTTCAGAAAGAATTTTCCGAAAACAGCATTTCAGGGAGGATTTCAAAAAGAACTTTATGAGAGCATTGCATGATAAGTAGAGTATAGTTTACAAGTTTTGCATATAAATCATATATTTTAGCTAACATTTAAAAAGTATTTAGTTGACATGTATATTTGTGTCATGGCTGCATCAGTATGCTCATATGGTTATTCTATATGCAGCACGTGAAGGGTTTTATTACGGGTGAATCCGGTAACGCAGCGGAAGCGGCGAAAAACGTATTTTTCGGATTTCAAAACTTTTTCCGGATTAATTAAATAACATATTTATTTAATAACCCAATAATCAATAATGAAAAAAAAATTTCATTGAATCAAATTCAAGTGAAATTACCAAATTACCCTTATATGGTATTTTATCCGTTTTAGTCCGAAATTGATCCAATCAATTTTGAATGATTCTAAATTATTTCTAGGATGAATTTATCATGCTCAAAACATCAAAACACCATAGGACACAAAAAACCCAAAATTCCCTCACAATGCCGTGAGCTCCATTTGGAGGGCATATTGACCATTTGGTCATTTCATGTCTTAAAACTCATCTTATTGAAATCCAATCAACATGAAACTTTGCATGCATCTAATACACACCCAAATGCTCAACATATCTCAAAAGCCCCAAATTTGGAATTGGTTACAAACCCTAATTTTTCAATTTCAACAAATTGGACAAATTAGGACATTTACATTAAATCAAATGTTTCAATCATCAATCTTTCAACTAATTAAGTCTCAACACAATGAAACAACTCAAGATCAAATCTAGGTCATTTAAGAGTGGGTCAACAACTCTAGAATAGCAACATGGTTTCATAACCTTAAAAGAATACATATAACTACACTAGTTACACTCTTTGTTCATCATACATGCTCAACACTTTTAAACAAATTTCCATCATCAAAAACCACAAGAAATAAAGAAAAGAACAACTTAAGAAACTCATGAGAGGTAGCCTAGATCATAAGGAACAAATTCCTTTCTAATAGTAAGTTTAAGAAACTTACAAAATCCAGCTTTTTCTTTGGTTTTTCTTTTCTTCCTTCACTTTCTTTCTTTTCCTTTCTTCAATGGAATTTTGTTTGTGATAAAGTGTATTAGGTTAGTGAAATGAAAAATGAAAAAACAATTATATGTGCAACATTTGCACCTTGGCCGAAATTGCATACCAAATTCAACAATTGTAATTTCAATTTCATTTGCATTATTATTAATCAACTTGCATAAATATCTATTATCACCTTTATTAGATATTTATTTAAGTCAACTTTGGCAACTAAAGTCATTTACTAAAAATATCCTAAAGTAAGATATTTATATTTTAATTAATTTAATCATTTAACAATTAAATAATTAATTAATTAATCAAATACAAATATATTAAATATATGTATAATATTTACATTAAATATTAAAAACATATATTCATTTAGGATAAAAGTCAAATAACTCATTTTGACTATTAATTAATGTGTATTTAAATTAATCAAGTATTAAATGTAAATACACAATAATTACGTAAATGACTATCGGGTCCTTTTTGCACGTATCTTGCGTTTAACCTTTAAACGACTTTATAAATAATCAATATTATTTATTTAATGTTGCTCTAGTGCTCTACGAGTATGTTTCATTATGGAGACTCTCTAGGTTCAGGTATTTCCGTCACGAAATCAAATTTCGTGTCCATAATCTATCCACCCGTAGATTATGACGATCACGGATAATCTCGCTGAACCATACAGGTCGAGGTCATTGCAAATGTATAATTCCTCCGTCACAGGTATCCGGATTTATCCCAGAGATATAGATGTAAACGTCAATCTCTATGGGGATTATCCAGTCGACTATTCTATTAGCAATCTCATAAGAATGTTTAGAACTAGCTTCTAAACTTTACCACGGGCCCATGGATTTATCTTATTGCTAATTGTATGGACTACCTATGCTCTGGTACACAGAACTGACGGATCCTATCTTGATACACATAGGACACCTGAGGATCTATCTACACCCAACGAACAGGCGGAGGTCTGATCTAAATAGATCGGTGACGTGACTGCCATCTAAGTGTAGAGGATGTCTCATGTGCCCACTATGGCATCTCAAGTCTAAGAATCACAAGTGCTACTCAACCCAAGAAGATTCTTATTGACGTTGGTGTACCATCCATTAAGAATCTTCGGTGAGTCGTTCAGTGTTTATCCACTATAAACACCTACAGGTCTATACCAGTCTCCAAGACTTATGGTTCATTGAGAAACCATTGGAATCATATATTCCAGTTATACGACTGTACCGGTCTCAACGGGTTTACTTTACTGACCAAGCAGTGTAAACCTTGACCAGGAACTGTCTGAGAATGACAACGTCATGATACTGTCAATGTCCGTTGCGACGCTTTTGCAACTGTATCATGACTAATCATTCTAAGGTCATTACGTCTTTACCATATATAAGAATGAATATTATAGAAACTGCATATATTATTACTGATAATAATGTTTTACAGAAGTATTTACAAGGAAATACAACCGGGAATTGGCGCTGTGAGCACCACCCCTACAAAAACTCCCACTTGCTCTAGTGCCAATATCGATTGTATCTAATACCCATCGACTCCACGTGTTTATCAACAACTTCGGAGGTATGGCCTTCGTCAACGGGTCTGCTACATTGTCTTCACTCGGTACCTTGCACACGACAATATCCCCTCGTGACACAATCTCTCGAATGATGTGGTACTTGCGTTCCACATGCTTCGACTTCTGATGCGCCCTTGGTTCCTTTGCTTGCGCAATGGCTCCAGTATTATCACAGTATAACGGAATCGAATTCACGATACTTGGGACAACTCCCAATTCTGTGACAAAATTCTTTATCCACACAGCCTCTTTTGCGGCTTCAGAAGCTGCAATATATTCCGCCTCAGTGGTGGAATCAGCTGTAGATCCCTGCTTGGAACTCTTCCAACAAACTGCGCCTCCGTTAAGGTAAAGACAAATCCAGATGTAGACTTCTATCATCGGGATCCGATTGGAAATCGGAGTCTGTATACCCATTAACTTGCAGTTCGTTTCCTCCATAAATTATTAACTTATCCTTAGTACCTTTAAAGATACTTGAGGATATGTTTAATGGCCATCCAATGGTCATTACCTGGATTGGACTGATATCTGCCAGTTACGCTAGCAGCGAAACTGATATCAGGCCTTGTACATAACATGGCATACATTATGCTGCCCAAACACGAAGCATAAGGTTGGCTAGACATTCTAACCTTCTCATCTTCTGTTTGCGGACTCATCTTCTTTGAAAGATGAATCCCATGTCGGAACGGTATGTTTGCTGTCTTACAGTTACCAAAATTATACCGTTCCAAGATCTTATCTATGTACGTTGATTGGGATAACCCAATCAGCTTCCTTTGTCTATCTCTATAGAGTTTTATCCCTAAAACATAGGAAGCTTCTCCCAGGTCCTTCATGGAGAAATTCTTACAGAGGTACGCTTTAACGCCTTGTAACATACCTAAATCATTTCCAATGATTAGGATGTCATCAACATACAGGACTAAAAATACGACCATGCTCCCACTGGCCTTCTGATACACACAGGATTCTTCTGAATTCTTGAGAAAACCAGACGATCTAATAATCTCGTCGAATCGAAGATTCCAACTTCGTGAAGCTTGTTTGAGTCCATAAATGGACTTCTTAAGCTTACATACCATGCCCGAGTTTTCGCTGGATGCAAAACCTTCCGGCTGTTCCATATAGATTTCTTCATCAAGAAATCCATTTAAAAAGCCGTTTTGACATCCATTTGCCAAATCTCGTAGTCATGATACGCAGCTATAGAAAGCAAAATCCGAATAGACTTAAGCATTGCAACCGGTGAAAAAGTTTCATCGTAGTCGACGCCAGGTCGCTGCTTGTAACCTTTTACAACCAGTCGGGCCTTGTAAGTTTCAACCTTACCGTCAGGCCCCCGCTTCCTCTTGTAAACCCATTTACAGCCGATAGGAACAATTTCCTCTGGAAGCGGAACCAAGTCCCAAACTGATTCTCATGCATTGAGTCTATCTCGGATTTCATGGCACTTTGCCATTTCACGGAGTCGATGTCCAACATCGATTCTCTATAGGTGAAAGGATCTGTCTCTTCTATTAAGAGAACATCCAGACTCTTTTCTTGTATCAAATACAAGCGTTCTGGAGGTCTAGATACCCTTTGTGACCTACGGAGTGTGTTTGTTGAAGGTCCTTCATCTACTTGAACTTCAGGTTCCTCCGTTGGTTCATTGTTTTCAGGTTGTACTTCATCAAGCATAACCTGTCTATGATCACCACCTTCAGACAAAAATTCTACTTCTAGAAATTTTGCGAAGCGAGCTACGAATACATTTCGGTGCTCGGTATCATAGAACAGATATCCCCTCGTATTCGGAGGATATCCAATAACCTAAACTTTTGCCCTCGAGGCGAAAGCTTACTTTGCTCAGTCACCCTGACATAGGCAGGACAACCCTAAACCTTATATAATTAAGATTCGGTTTCCTACCGAACCATATCTCATACGGTTTCGTAGGAACAGCTTTTGAAGGAATCTTATTCAAAAGATGTGCGGCGGTTAAGAGAGAGTAGCCCCATAAATAATAGGGCAAATCTGTAAAACTCAACATTGATCGGACCATATCCAATAAAGTCCGATTTCTCCTCTCAGATACACCATTGTGTTGTGGGTACCTGGAGGAGTGTATTGAGCGAGAATCCCATTCTCCTTCATATAATCAATGAACTCACCACTCATATATTCGCCACCCGATCAGATCGAAGGCATTAATATATTTCCCAGTTTGTTTCTACTTCATTTCGGAATTCTTTGAACTTTTCAAAAGTTTCCGATTTATGTCGCATCAAATAGACATAACCGTACCGTGATAAATCATCGGTAAAGGTAACGAAGTATGAATAACGCTGTGAGCAGTTTGACTTAGTGGACCACATACATCAGAATGTACGAGTTCCAGTAAGTTTGTGGCTCGGTGTCCAACACCCGAAAATGGAGCTTTAGTCATTTTACCTTGAATACAGGATTCACAGGTTGGAAATGATTCAATGGTGAGATCTGGTATCAAACCATTCCTAACCATTTGGTTAAGGCTTTTAGCCCTAATATGACCTAGCCGCATATGCCATAGTTCAGTATTATTAATATCAGGTAATCTACGTTTATTAATTCCAGAACTTAATATATCTTTTGATGTTTGCAGTGTATAATGACCATGCATATTTGGACAACAAGGATCTGAATATTATTTTTATCATATAAATACAAAGAACTATATCTTAATATTAATACAAAAGCCTTCTGTATCTAATACAAAGGGATATAATATTAGCCACACATCCTGGCACAAAATAGCAATCATTTAACAAAAGTGTCCCATTCGGCAATGAGATCTCGCATACTCCCACTGCAACTGCATCCAGTGAGTCTCCACTCCCGAATCGCAACTGCATCCTCCAGGCTTCAGCCCTCCTACTTTCCTTCAGCACCTGCAACGAATTGCAAATGTGAATGGGACAAGCAGAATCTAAAATCCAGTTGGATGTAACGGCTTCACAAGCCAAAGATATATCAATAACTGGAAAAATAAAAGTACCTGATGTCGATGCTCTCTCCCTCCTGATCTGGGCAATGTAATCTGGACAGTTCCTCTTCCAGTGCCCGACCTTGCCGCAGTGGTGGCATTTGTCCTCAGAAGCCCTCTTGGGCTTGGCTATCTTCGGCTGCTGTTGAGGACCAACTGCCTTCTTCTTCTTCTTCCCCTTCTTGTTCTTTCCCTTGGACATTCCTTGGGAAGAAGCTGAAAGTGAAGTAGATCTAGGAGGGCGTGTTGGTAATCCCTTCTTAAGGTCCTCCTCTGCCGTGAGCAACATCCTATGTAGCTCATGGTAGGTGCAGACAGTCCCGTGCATGTTGAAGTACATCACAAACTGTCGGAATGAAGCTGGCATAGAACCAAGAATGAACACTCCTCCCGAGGATGTCATTGAGGATGAGATTATGTTGCCTCAATTGATCGATCAAATCGATCATATGAAGAACATGTGGGCTAACACTTTGCCCCTCATCCAGACGCGCATGGAACAGTTCCATGGCGACTTTATGAACAATCACTTGTTCTTAGTTCTCGAACGATTGTCTTAATCGCGTCATCATACTATAGGAATCAATCATACCATAGTATTGCTGTTTGAGTTTCGGAGAGAGCGAACTTAGGATGTATGATTTGACTCTCAAGTCATCATCCTTCCAAGTTTCAAAAACTCGGCGTTCCTCTTCCGAAGCCTCCTCACCCACTGCAAGGGGTAAAGGGCCCTCAAGCACATATCCCAACTTCTCGTAATCGAGGACAATCCTCAAATCCATTTCCCAGTCAGTAAAGTTCTCAGCGCCTTTCAGTTTGTTCGCATCAAGCATACGCGCAAACTGGTTTGTGGATTGACCCGCCATCGCAAATCTATCATATAGATCACGAAAAACGGTTAGCAGAATAAAAACAGTTTCATATAATATCAAAAGCATAAATTAGATCATGGATTTTTAATCTAATATGCCCCTCCCACTAAATCATGCATTACTGTAATCCCAACACAGAACACAAATATTCAATAATTAAATTAAATATAAATAGTGAAAAGTGGACCCCGTGAATATATTTCAGCTCACAGCAGAGGCACGGTCTCGCTTACGTATATTCATCAGGTAGACAACTCTCTTGTCAATCACTCAACAGTGACTCCTAAACACCCGGTCCTGGCCGTTTCTCGTTGTCGCTGCGGAGGCAGGCCCACAAGGAGACGTACCAAGGTTAAACTCGTCAATGATAAACTCAAGTTACTCACGTAATTTTGACAGCTAGGGCACGTTCAGAATTCCGCTTTTACTTGAATTTACCTTGTATCTGATATACGTTCGGTATAAATAAATCTTTATCGGCTACACCCTCACAGCAGAGGCACGGTCTCGGATGTAGTCACAAAGAGATATTCATAAATCGTATTGACGAGACGGACCATATAACATGCATCAAATACATAATTACAATAAAGCCTTATTATCAGGGATTTTCCGCTAAGTGTCATACACCCTAAATCTAACCGATTTAGTTTCTAATAAGCATGCATACAATCAAGGAAAGATGATTAAAATATAGCCAAACATTTTAAACGGCCTAGAATCAGACTTGCTCTGATACCATTTTGAAGGGGTTTTATTACGGGTGAATCCGGTAACGCAGCGGAAGCGGCGAAAAACGTATTTTTCGGATTTCAAAACTTTTTCTCGGATTAATTAAATAAACATATTTATTTAATAACCCAATAATCAAATAATGAAATAAAATTTCAATTGAATCAAATTCAAGTGAAATTACCAAATTACCCTTATATGGTATTTTATCCGTTTTAGTCCGAAATTGATCCAATCAATTTTGAATGATTCTAAATCATTTCTAGGATGAATTTATCATGCTCAAAACATCAAAACACCATAGGACACAAAAAACCCAAAATTCCCTCACAATGCCGTGAGCTCCATTTGGAGGGCATATTGACCATTTTGTCATTTCATGTCTTAAAACTCATCTTAATGAAATCCAATCAACATGAAACTTTGCATGCATCTATACACACCCAAATGCTCAACATATCTCAAAAGCTCCAAATTTGGAATTGGTTACAAACCCTAATTTTTCAATTTCAAACAATTGGACAAATTAGGACATTTACATTAAATCAAAGTTTTCAATCATCAATCTTTCAACTAATTCAAGTCTCAACACAATGAAACAACTCAAGATCAAATCTAGGTCATTAAGAGTGGGTCAACAACTCTAGAATAGCAACATGGTTTCATAAACCTTAAAAGAATACATATAACTACACTAGTTACACTCTTTGTTCATCATACATGCTCAACACTTTTAAACAAATTTCCATCATCAAAAACCACAAGAAATAAGAAAAAAATAACTTAAGAAACTCATGAGAGGTAGCCTAGATCATAAGGAACAATTCCTTTCTAATAGTAAGTTTAAGAAACTTACAAAATCCAAGCTTTTTCTTTGGTTTTTCTTTCTTTCTCCTTCACTTTCTTTCTTTCCTTTCTTCAATGGAATTTTGTTTGTGATAAAATGTATTAGGTTAGTGAAATGAAAAATGAAAAAACATTTATATGTGCAACATTTGCACCTTGGCCGAAATTTGCATACCAAATTCAACAAATTGTAATTTCAATTTCATTTGCATTATTATTAATGCAACTTGCATAATATCTATTATCACTTTTTATATATTTATTTAAGGTCAACTTTGGTAACTAAAGTCATTTACTAAAAATATCCTAAAGTAAGATATTTATATTTTAATTAATTAATCATTTAACAATTCAATAATTAATTAATTAATCAAATACAAATATATTAAATATATGTATAATATTTACATTAAATATTAAAAACATATATTCATTTAGGATAAAAGTCAAATAACTCATTTTGACTATTAATTAATGTGTATTTAAATTAATCAAGTATTAAATGTAAATACACAATAATTACGTAAATGACTATCGGGTCCTTTTTACACGTATCTTACGTTTAACCTTAAACGACTTTATAAATAATCAATATTATTTATTTAATGTTGCTCTAGTGCTCTACGAGTATGTTTCATTATGGAGACTCTCTAGGTTCAGGTATTCCGTCACGAAATCAAATTTCGTGTCCATAATCTATCCACCCGTAGATTATGACGATCACGGATAATCTCGCTGAACCACACAGGTCGAGGTCATGGCAAATGTATAATTCCTCCGTCACAGGTATCCGGATTTATCCCAGAGATATAGATGTAAACGTCAAATCTCTATGGGGATTATCCAGTCGACTATTCTATTAGCAATTCTCATAAGAATGTTTAGAACTAGCTTCTAAACTTTACCACGGGCCCATGGATTTATCTTATTGCTAATTGTATGGACTACCTATGCTCTGGTACACAGAACTGACGGATCCTATCTTGATGCACATAGGACACACTGAGGATCTATCTACACCCAATGAACAGGCGGAGGTCTGATCTAA
Organism: Zanthoxylum bungeanum; assembly: GCA_019454045.1. Lineage (NCBI taxonomy): Eukaryota > Viridiplantae > Streptophyta > Magnoliopsida > Sapindales > Rutaceae > Zanthoxylum > Zanthoxylum bungeanum. The sequence continues at coordinate 141,824 of SKCR01017987.1, read as the reverse complement.
ATAGATCGGTGACGTGACTGCCATCTAAGTGTAGAGGATGTCTCATGTGCCCACTATGGCATCTCAAGTCTAAGAATCACAAGTGCTACTCAACCCAAGAAGATTCTTATTGACGTTGGTGTACCATCCATTAAGAATCTTCGGTGAGTCGTTCAGTGTTTATCCACTATAAACACCTACAGGTCTATACCAGTCTCCAAGACTTATGGTTCATTGAGAAACCATTGGAATCATATATTCCAGTATACGACTTGTACCGGTCTCAACGGGTTTACTTTGCTGACCAAGCAGTGTAAACCTTGACCAGAAACTTTCTGAGAATGACAACGTCATGATACGTGTCAATGTCCGTTGCGACGCTTTTGCAACTGTATCATGACTAATCATTCTAAGGTCATTACGTCTTTACCATATATAAGAATGAATTATATTATAGAAACTGCATATATTATTACTGATAATAATGTTTTACATAAGTATTTACAAGGAAATACAACCGGGAATTGGCGCTGTGAGCACCAACCCCTACAGCACGTTCATATAGAAGTATCACATTGTAAAGTATGAGTGCATAGTAGCATGATCTTATTTGAATGAATATGTATCAATGACGCATGCGTGAGTTATTTACTTACTTAGAAAAAAATATATAGTAAGAATTTAATATCATAATGGAATGTTAACATGAGCATGAAATCATGGATAGAGGTAGTGGGTTAAATGTTGAACGCAAATAATATTTTAGTTGTCCGATTTGATGATATTTCAATGAAATAAGAAAAAAATAACTATAACAGGTGTTCCAACTTAACAGATTCAGAATGAATAAGATGTTTAAAGAATAGTTAAGAAGCACAGTAAAAGCATGGAAAGTTTTGGTAAGGTAGTTGTTGATATAGAAACTTGACGCGTGATGAAATACTTGTATTGTATATGCTAAATAGAAATTGAAGTATGTGTTTGATCAGATAAAATGATGGATGAAAGAGTGATGTGTCTCTATAATGGATAAGAATTGTACAGCTAATTCAGAAATTGTGATTATTTGCATGTTGTACATGAGAGTTGTGGACAGTTTGAGAATTAAGGAGGTAAATGTAATTACGCGATTACAGTAAAAGATAAATTAAGAAACTTAATGAAACGAAAATATAAGCTATTGTGTTTATGCTGAAGTTAAAAGCATGATTACTTACTGGGTCATTATGACTCACGCCATTTCAGTTTGTAGTTTACAGGTCAGTAACTGTCAAATAGAACCCGCTTATGTTTAGTGAAGATTTTGAAGACGGTGGATCGCCCTAATTGCAATCAAGAGAGTCATGGGTTGATTTATGGGTCCTCACGGCCCTTTGTATGATCTTTGAATTTGCATTTGTATCTTTTATGTATAAGTCTTGTAATAGCTTAGTTTTATTTTTGAGTTCTGGCCGAAGGCCAAGTATTTGCAATTTGTTTATTGAGTTCAGGCCTGAGGCCTTGTAAATTATGCATTGATGTTGAGTTACCGGCCTGAGGCCGAGATTGTTGTGTTTTTGTTGTATTCGGATGCTAGCTATAAGTCAGGTTGCATGATGTTTTTCTTACATCATGCCAAAATTTCGTTAGAATCAGAGGCTTATGGAGATGGGTTTTCCTGTCTCCTGCCGGTAGCATCCTGGCCTAGGCGGGATGTTACAAAGTTGGTATCAGAGCATGGTTTAAGAGTCAGAGTCAGTAGCATGGTTTAGAAGTCAATGACTGCAAATATGGGGATCCAACTGTCAGAGATTGTCTTCAGTTTGGTAAAAACCACGTAGGTCTTTGTATGTATCTTCTATGATAGTTTGATGTGACTTGATTTTATTATACAGTGTTTTGATTGCTTGGATATGAGTCCATGGGTGACTCATTTGTTGTGTATAGATTAGCTATCTTCGTATGGGAAGATACCGAATTAAGTTAGTACCCTTGCGGCCTTTTTAGATCAGAGAATTAACAAGAATAAGATAGAATCAGTATAGGGCCCGAGTGAGGTCAGAGGATTTGAGATAAGAATCAGAGCAGTACAGTTAAAGATAAGAGCCAGATCAGTATAGCCAGAGCTGAGAAACAAACCAGTGTAGTCAGTTTAAAGCCGTAGATGAGTTGTTATGGATTCTAGTTTATAAATCGTGATTAGTTAACAGTTAAGATAGAAAAGTTATATCAGTGGAGTATAGAGTAAGGTAGTTTCCCCACGTTTGACCGGGTTCGGATCAGCAGTTATAGGGATGGAAAAATTTCGAGGATGAAATTTTTATAAGGAGGGGTGAATGTAACATCACAGATTTTCGGGATTGTGATAGAAGATTTCCGGACTGACGTTATAGTCTCAGGAATAGGATGATAGCAGAGAATAAGAGGTTAAGCGGTGTTATACGAGTTGGAATAATATATTATGAGTATTCCTCGCGTTGGAAAACGCTTGAGATCAAAAGTCAGTTATGCGATTTTTATTATACGAGTAAAGTTTACTGTTTTGACCACAGAATTAGCAAACGAACTCCGATCGAGTTGATTCTTTAACCAGCGGACTCGTTTTTCCGAGACGGACAACTTTCGCGTAAATATTTTTCGAAAATCATGCCAGAAGGGCCTCAAAATTAATGATTTCCGAAAATACCCCTCATAGTGGGGTCATTTTAGTCATTTTCGAATTTCTGATATTTGTGTTATAATTATTATTATTATTATTATTTTTATCAGCAATTTCAGAAAACAAAAAAAAAAAAAAAAAAAAGAGATGCAGAGAGTGGCTTGAAGAGAGAGAGAAAGAGGGGAGCCTTGCGCCTGCGGCCACCGGCCGGCCTCACGCCGGCGGACCACAGGCGTCCGGTGCGTCCGGCCACGGCGCACATGCCAGTGGCCGGCGCCGACTCAAAGCCGCCGGGAACGGCGAGAAATGGAGAGGGAAGGGCACGCACATGGGTTTCCCGATCCTGCCTCGTCAGTCCATTTCACGGCCCGAGCCACCTACCAATCGTAGCCCTCGACGAGTACTACAAGTTTGCGGAATCGATTTCACCGATCAGCGGCCGGTTACACGTGAAACGAGCAAAGAAGATTCAGATGAATAGTAACCAGTGGTGAACAGTAACTCCGATCGGAATTCCGATCGCACCAGCACGTTCGTATGGCCATTGGGAGTCCGAATATGGCCTCGGAATTTCGGTACGACTCTCTGTTTAGATTTTGTTATTTTAAAGTTTACAATTTTATATTCGGATGTTTCCAGTAGTTCCGTAGTGTAGCGAATTAGCTTGAAATGATTTAGATTTGTTTTTATATGTTAAAACGATAAATGTGACAGAATCCGGGGAGAAGCGGATTAGATTTGATTGATCCGGTAGAATTAGTGAGTTTCCGGTAAACCGGAGTTTCTCGCGCGACCGAGCGTAGTTGACCGTAATCATGAAAATACTATAGATATGATATTGCGAGGGTAATTGAGCAATTCCGGGGTAGTTCGGAGGGTTCGAGACCCTTCCGTAACGTTTGCGGAAACTTTTCCGCAAGATTTATCGTAAACACGTAAAACGAGATTCTAGGCTTTTCGGCTAGTTGATATAGTAGAGAAAGATATGTATTAGAGTGATGAAGTTTGTACCGAAGTATCGAAGATGATTCGGGTGTTCCGGGGAAGCCCGTAGTTATTATAGATAAGTTGAAAGTTCCGCAAATAGCGGTTCTAACCTTGTGTTGTTACTGGTTTGACAGATTGGACCTGGATCACGGGCGTTCGCCTAGCCAGGTAAGTAACTCACGCTTTGAATACTTAAGAAATTTAGTGTTGCTCGAAATCAGTATAATAACAAGTCGTAAATAGTTATATGTATGAAACCTGTATACAAATAAAGATGAACTTATGAGAAAGAAGCATATGTGTCTAAATACACATGTTGATGTAAACAAGCGGCTACAAGTATAGATATATGAGTAAAGGTAAGCATGAGACCTGTTTATATATAAATGGATATAAGAGAAATGGGCAAGCGTATGTATATGCATGTATAGATAAGAACAAGAAAAAGACAAACATAAGCATATAGAAGTAAAGAGATGCATACCCATGTATAAACCGGTATATATTTATATATATATATATAATATATATATATATATTTATATGTATTGATATAGTATAAGAATGATTTCAGGATTATGATTATAATTGATTGAGACTTGGGTTTGGGGGTTGTAGAAAACTACACCCTAGGGTATGAGATTAAAGTTTAAAAGATGATAATTATAATGGGGTAAGCATGTAAGGGCAAAGAGAGCATGTATGTACGGAGAAATCAGTAAGTTTGTGTATGGTAAGTATGTGTTTTGCGTAACAGTATTTTGATGAATGTTTAAATGAACATAGAGTAGATGTGCATATGAATATATGTAAATTAGTTTATGAACTGAGAATTCGATGTTTGTATATATGTGATGCTTGTTGTACTAGAACAGTTTTGATGACATGTGTGTATGCATAACTATGGAAATTATGATATTAGTTTCATGTTTGATTAGTATAAGTGTATGAGCATGAGCATGTACATATATATATATATATATATATATATATATTATGTTGAGATTTTCAACAGTTGATTAAAGTTAAGAATGTTTTTCAGAATTCAAAGTATTTGAAATGAATGTTTTCGAAAGCTTTGAAAGGACTGTATTACAGAAAGATGTTTCTTCCAGTTTTGAGATTCTGATAAGCATGAGTTTTCTGATTTCCGAGGCATGAGGGAAAAACTCACCCCAGTATGTAACTTGAGGTACAACTAGGAATTGAGGGATTTCATATAGATTCGGGATTTGGGATTTGACCCATCACAGTTGTACACTGATTGGAATTGACGGACAGAGACATGTGCACATGTAGAGGACTAGGGGGACGGCGATACATAATGCCCCCAGATCCTAGATTTTGAGACAGGATGACGGCATAGGATCGTGTACCTGATCTCCAGTTTGAACTTGGGTAGTAGCATAGATCTGCATGTTGGTTTCTAATTAGGTCCCAAGATCATTATAAGCATGAAAATAATGTGTGAATACATCAAATGAGATAACGGAATACTCACATCGATCGGTTGAGACTGTTTGATGAAGAACAAAAAATCATTTTAGGTCCTCCAATGTGCGCCCACTGCAGCAGATTTTTGCTCCAAGAATTTCAGATTTTGCTTCATCATTTGAGCTCCAATCTTCGTTGTTTGATTCCAGGCTCGTGGGTGGGTTTCCCTATCACCTTCGTATACCTCTAAGAAGTGTGCTAGTACTTGGATTTTGCCACAAAATCCTCCAAAATGCTTCCCTCATTCACGCCATTCTTGACAGAAAATGGAGAAGAAAAGCCCTCCAAGGGCGTGAGGAAGAAGGAGAGATGAAGAGAGTGAAAAAGTGTTAGGTTATTACAAAAGTTGTAAATCCTTTAGTTTATATGTTTTCCAAAAATATAAATGATTTACCATTTATTTATTCTTTCAAAAAGTCAAATAAATTAAATGTAATAACTTTGAGTGTTCCACACTCCAATGTCAATGTCCATCAAGTCATATCAACTTTAATAAAGTGACATGATGTCAAGTCACATCACTCAAAGTGACAAGTGATTTGACGCTTGATGCGACTAATGATTTGACGCTTAATATGACTTGCGTGCCGCACTCGAATTCGAAATGCGAATGCGCTCGTAATCACACTCGGGCTCGGGTTCGATAATTCCAAATTAACAATTTTTCCGTTGCGTCGTAATTAAATCTAATTTAATTAAATAATCATGCCTAACATAATTACTATTCACGTCGCCAACGAATTAATTCTAAATTAATTCGTTCGCCCGAATTAAAATCTAATTTTAATTCCGTGTCGAAATCCAATTTCGTTTAATATATCGAATATATTAATTTATCGATTAATTCCAAATTAATCGTTATCTCTCTTTTATTGATATTTTATCCTAGATAAAATATCTCTCTTCTAATTAATCCCAGATTAATTAAAGTGCGAGTCATACGTCATCGATGAATCTTTGGGAAGCGACCCATGAGATCCCCGGATATGTTGGCAGTAAATACGATCGTTGAACTATCCGAACACGTGAGTACCTCGTACTACATTTTACCGATTTACAAGACAATGTTGGCCTCTAGCAAAACGTCATGCCTGCCCAATTCTCCGGAAATATCCTTACAGGAATAAAGGATCTGTATCAGGCGTAGTATACGTAGTATTGCGTATTTCTGTCCAGTATCAAATGATCACGTGCTAGGCCTGGGGCTGGAATTGTGTCTACCCCATACGAAGCACATGTCGGATGTCTGGTAACTAGTCTCTATAATCGGATAAACCTGACCTTGTCATTTTATCCCGATAGCTGCAGCATTTAAGAGTAATAATACTGTATCCTACGTGACCATCATCTCCACTAAAACTGGAGTGATACTTCCGTCTTGACATCACACCCAACACACTACGATTCTCAATATACCCAGTATTGGCGTACACATAACCGGTTAAAGCACTGGACGACCACAACCAAAGTATATTGATTGTCGCAAGTATTAGCGGTGCAAGTCTCAGGTTAAGACCAAATACACCTACCCTGATTTCGGACTTCCATAGACACATAGTCGTACTACCAATGGAATTCCGAGGGGGTCTATCCAGAGCGAAGCTGTTTCCCGTACCATCGGTGAAACACAACCTCTAATTACACTTGCATGAGTATCATATACCCAAATATATGAGAACTATGTCGTTGTGCCCTCACAACGCGCACAAGTGCAATACTAGTCTTTTACGTATTTATCGATGTCCAATCTCGATAATACTCTGACTAGAGATATTTAATGATTTATCCTTCGTGGACTGATACTGTCTCATATCATTCTCCGTCCAGGAACAAATCATATGGACCTCTCATCATTTATATATCTTGGTGATCTAATCACAAATGATAAGAGTGCAATCTCCTTTGTCACATAGTTAATTTGTACAACAACACCATGATCTGTACAAATAGTGACGCTATGGGTCATAATTGTCCAACAATCTCCCACTTGGCCTATAGCCAGTCACTCAAGTGCTTGACACCCGAACTATGTAAGGTTGGCTCAAATTGCTGAGAAAATACTTTCGTTAGCGGATTTACATGATCACCGTCTGATGCAATTTATACGATCATCACATCGCCACGATGTATGATCCGAACGAATCAGATGAATATCGAAGTATGTATATGGATCGTCGATGAGACCATTAATTCTTTAGCATGTACTGACGCCTAGCTCAGCTGCTAACAGAACTATATCTAATCTAATTAGATTTGTTTTTGACCCAGATGGATTTTATTGCTGCCTCATCTGCAGCAATTACCCGCATTTGTTGTTTATGCGATAACAGTATCTTGCTTGGAAGATTTCCAGCTCACTGTACCGTTATTCAAACTGTATAGTACCGTTTGAGACTCTTAGTCGTTTTATCGGTTTAGGAAACTTGCAGAAGTGATCCCAGTCACTTCAAGTTCTCCTTCTCCACAGATTAAGACAGCATCCTTAGATCTCTAAGATACTAAGTATGTTCTTAACTTCAATCCAGTGACTATCACTTGGATTGGCCTGTTTGTGAATCCATATGCTCAAAGCGTATGAGACACCAGGTCGCGTATATTTTTCAATGTACGAGTTTCTCGGAGAATTTTCTTGAAAGCCTAGCTTTCACCGATTGTAATTTTATGGGAATATCATTTCCAAGAAATGACATATTTTATCATTATTTATAGGACAACCACTGTCAGTGCGCTTCCACTAACCTTTTTATATACACAAGAATCATATTCGTTTTGAATCAAATCATACACCATTATGATTACATCAAAACGGTAATTCCAAGAACTTAATGCTTGCTTCAATCCAAACATGGATCGAACAACCTGCAAACCTTGTTTGCTAGTTTTGGTACGATAAAACCGTCAGGATGTTGAAAACATCCTCCAAAAGGTTTCCTTTTCAGGAAAGCGATTTTCCCTTTCAGCTGTCATATTTCATAAATGAAACATGCAGCTTCAGCAAGCATTATCCAAATGGATTTACCATGGCAACAGTTAAAGGTTGAATCGTAATCAACACAATGTTGATAACGATATCTTTCCGTTAAAAGCCTAGCTTTATACGTTGGTATGTTGCCTTCCATGTATGTCTTCCTTGAAGACTCATATAGTACCAGTAGGCACAATGCCTTGCGGTACAACAACTAGTATTCTAAACACAGTTGATATACATGGAATCCATTTCGGATTATATGGCATTTTGCCATAATAGGGAGTCGATACCTTGTATCACTACCTCATACGTAGTCAGTTGGTATTCCTCAATAAGATTGACATCTTATTAGGTGAGATCATAAACTCATACCCCAGGTTGTTTTCTGACTCTCTCCGATCTATGCGGTTCTTGTGCATTCGAAGATTACTGGTAATAGTTTCATCCTTGATGAACTGTTTATGTTCCATTAAGATTCGATGCCTTGGACAGTATTACTCCGATTTTCATCGAGTTTTACTATCCTCTCACTTACCACTGCATATCAGTATTCCTCTTAGGAAAAACGCATGGTGAGCAACAATCTAATTGTTCTCAGGTGAGATGTATAAGTACAATACTTATGGTATCCCTAGGATAACCTACAATTGACACTTATCCAATTTGAGTTTTAGTTTGGTATCATCAAAACTTATGCCTAGCATAACCAAATTATACAGGAATGTGAAACCCGGTTTCTTTCCTGTTCATATCTAATATGAAGTCTGTCAAACAGATTTTAATGGAACCTTATTCTAAATAAGTTCTGCACTGTTAATGCTCATCCGTTGAAGGAAATAGTAGCTCAGAGCGACTCATGATTAACCTTATCATGTCTAACAAAATTTGGTTTATCAGTTCGGACACATCGTCAAATTGACGTGTTTCGGGAGGAGTCCTCATTTGAAAGAATACTATACTCTTTCAAGTATATTAGAAACTTATTGCTTAAGTATTTTCCATTACGGTCTTACCGTGACGTTTTAATACTCCAGCCGATCTGTTTGTTTATTTCGTGTCAAAAACTGTAAAAGTTTATGATTTGTGTTCTTCAAAAGAAACACATAACCATAACGCGATGCCACATCCGTATAGGTCACGAAATATTCATATCCACATCTAGCCTAGCTAGATATGGGCCCACTTGCCTCACTATGAACTAGGGCTAACAGATCTATGACATTTGCACTTTTACCAAGAAAATAGTGTTTTAGGCACTTTGCCCAATAAACTAGATTCGTAGACTTTATTTGAATAGAATCAAATTAGTCCTAGTACCCACTCTTCAAAAGTGCGGATATACGATTCTTGTTTGATTGTGTCCTAGACATCAATGTCACAATTAAGTTTCTTCTGATCAAATCAGTTCGAGCTATTTGATTGTCATTATGTGTTTAAGATTTTATTTATATTCAAAATATAAATACTGTTATTCACATCTAATGTGTTTATCTCAATATCATCTTTATATAATAAAACACTTTAGTGTTCTAGAATATAAAGGTTCACCCGCAGCGGGTCAAACACTGATATAGAGATAATGTTTCTAGTCAAACTAGTTACATTATACAGTTTCCTAATTTAAGTACATACCCGAAGGTAGTTCCTAAACTTAGGTATCTATGGTTAAAATAGCGATTTACGTCCCGTTTCCCATCCGCAGAATAATCTCAACTGAAGTCAGTATCATGTTCAAAACAGATTCTGAACATCAGTACATATTTTATGTATCACACTAAGTATTTAAAATCTAATTTTAATACTAGTAGTGAACATAATTTTGACAAACATATTTAAAGTCAGAGCCTTGCCCTTTCTTTAATTCCTTCATGTCTGTTTTGTTCAAACGGCAGTCACGCTAACGCGATCCCGTTTGCCACAATTTAAGCAGATATTTTAGGATATTTCCTTTATCTTCCCAGAAGATTATAATGATTTTGCCTTTACCCTTTTCAACATTCTAGTAGCCTTTGGCCAAGCCTTGGCCTTCTAAAATATCGAAGTAAGGTGCGCCTTGCGCAATTTGCCTAATTGCAAACTATAACTTTATCTCATTGAGAATAGTCATTAACTCTCCAATAGTTATTATTGCAATTTTAGTACTTCTGAGATTCTAAAGATAGATTCTTTGAAGATCCTTCAATTTCATTATCATACTTTAAGGGTCTAATCCTTAGTTCTGATTCAGAAATTAAGGAGTCTACGGCGACAAGCTTAATGGATTAAGCACTAAAGTTATCATTACATAAATCTTCCAAAGATTATGCTCGATTATTTGCTTAACTCTGAGCTTAGGCTTAATATATTATTTTATCAAATAAAATAACTTATTATTTTCTAGGACCATCTTGAAATTTATTCCCAATTTGAAAATTAAACCATTTAAATACATTTTCCCTAGGATTATGTATTAAACGTCAATCTTTCAATTTTATATCTTGATTCTAATAGTCCAACTATTTAATCAACGATTTAGGTACTATTTATTATAATGATTACAATAGTCCAACTATTTAATCAACTATAATTTAATAGGTTAAAATTAATTATATTGATTACTATAATCCAATTATAAATTAAACTATAAACGAATAGTTTGAATATAGTCCAACTGTTTATTCAAAACAACGATTTAAATATTAGTCCAACTAATATTTAATTAAAACGACGAATGATATTTGTTTGCGCGTATCGCAAGTAATTAAACTAGTATTGCAAATTCAATTCTTGCCTCTCACTAACATCTTCGACAGACAAAGGCCTTGACTTTGGCCAACAAACCAATGCCGTCTTAGATCTTGAGTAAGAATCACTTAATGGAAGGAATTATGCTTAATATATTGCGAGGATTTTTCGCGTGCAAATTGGAAACCAATTTATTATCTTTGTTAAGGTCTCATCATCATACACCCTTAAACATGCATTCTAAACACATAATAAAGCGCGTATGAAAATAAATAATAATGATATGCGAATGGATACTTTACACATTGATCCTAGATCAAATCACTTTCTTTCTCTCTCAAGCTAGCACTTGTATTACTTCTACCCGTTACACTACACTTCTAAAGAATTCTCATTTACATTGAAGGGAATAGGTGAGAAGAGAATACAAAGAATATGAGGTGATAAGGCTGGACACGCAGGTCCAATTTAATAAATCAAATTTATTACAACAATTTTCAAAATTGCCCCCACCCTGCTAGTATCCATCCGATATACATTATTCATTCATCTCAACCATGTATTCACACAAGCATGTTATCAATCAATCTAATCAAATTAATTAATCTAATAATTAGTGATCATCCAATGTTCAAACAACGATTTGATTTTGCTCGAGTCAAACTCGTTTTGCGAATAAGTACGAATTCTCGAATTAAATTAAACTACAACATTAAATCCAATTTAACAAGTATTTAATACTAATTCATTATTTAATTTCGAATTAAACATTACACTTTATTAATAAACCTTTTACGACTTAAATTCCAAATTTAATCGTAACGCGTCTCAAAGACCGATTAACGTCCAACGTCAATTCAATTAAAGTCCAATGGGCTTTTAATTGATTTCTTAAGGCGTGGACTTTTGGTCAACTCGGGTGAAACCGAATAACCAAAATCCAATCCAGGATTTACCCCATAAGCCCATAAAAAAAATCTTGGCCCATTAGGCCCAATTAAACTTTAAAGGTTCATTAAGTCGCATTTGGGCTTAACGGAAGTGGTTTTGGGCCCAATTGGATCCAATCCAATTTGGCCTAAACCTAATTTTGTACAACAAAGCCCAACAAGCCCAATTACAACATAATAAGCCCAAATCCAATTTAAAGGCCCAAATAATTAAACTACCAAATTCCAAATTTCCAATTTAATTACATAAAGTGTTCAACATAATTAATCACCTAAATCAATATTTCTAAAACATCAAATTAGCTTGATTAATTATGTTCATCATCATTATCACATATCCAACACATTGATGAAAAATTAAACCCAATTTCATGCTTCAAAGTCTCAGCAATTTGGGGATTTTAAGTCCGATTCGAATTCAATCCAATTAATTACACAATCGACATTAAATCATATACCCGAATGATTTCCAACACATCCAATGTCCAAAAAATCAAAATTCCAAGACTAATTAAGGCTAGACCATTCGGCCATCACAAACAATTTGGGGAAAAATGATCTAATCACATTTTCTTGAAATTGATCCAATCAATCTTCAATTCAACAACATTTAAGCATACTTAATCATCCATTTTCACAAAATCACGCTCAAATTCAAAATACCCAAATTTTAAGCCCTAAACTTTTCATGCTCAAACCTAGGCTCATGATGCCATTGTTGGTTTCTAATTAGGTCCCAAGATCATTATAAGCATGAAAATAATGTGTGAATACATCAAAGAGATAGCGGAATACTCACATCGATCGGTTGAGACGATTTGATGAAGAACAAAAAACCATTTTAGGTCCTCCAAGGTGCGACCACTACAGCAGATTTTTGCTCCAATAATTTCATATTTTGCTTCATCATTTGAGCTCCAATCTTCGTTGTTTGATTCCCGGCTCGTGGGTGGGTTTCCCTATCACTTTCGTATACCTCTAAGAAGTGTGCTAGCACTTGGATTTTGCCACAAAATCCTCCAAAATGCTTCCCTCATTCACGCCATTCTTGACAGAAAAATGGAGAAGAAAAGCCCTCCAAGGGCGTGAGGAAGAAGGAGAGATGGAGAGAGAGAAAAAGTGTTAGGTTATTACAAAAGTTGTAAATCCTTTAGTTTATATATTTTCCAAAAATATAAATAATTTACCATTTATTTATTCTTTCAAAAAGTCAAATAAATTAAATGTAATAACTTTGAGTGTTCCACACTCCAATGTCAATGTCCATCAAGTCATATCAACTTTAATAAAGTGACATGATGTCAAGTCACATAACTCAAAGTGACAAGTGATTTGACGCTTGATGCGACTAATGATTTGACGCTTAATGTGACTTGCGTGCCGCACTCGAATTCGAAATGCGAATGCGCTCGTAATCACACTCAGGCTCGGGTTCGATAATTCCAATTAACGATTTTTCCGTTGCGTCGTAATTAAATCTAATTTAATTAAATAATCATGTCTAGCATAATTACTATTCACGTCGCCAACAAATTAATTCTAAATTAATTCGTTCCCCGAATTAAAATCTAATTTTAATTCCGCGTCGAAATCCAATTTCGTTTAACATATCGAATATATTAATTTACCGATTAATTCCAAATTAATCGTTATCTCTCTTTTATTGATGTTTTATCCTTGATAAAATATCTCCGAAATTAATTCCAGATTAATTTTCTATCTCTTCTAATTAATCCCAGATTAATTAAAGTGTGAGTCATACGTCATCGGTAAATCTTTGGGAAGCGACAAATGAGATCCTCGGATATGTTGGCAGTAAATACGGTCGTCGGACTATCCGAACACGTGAGTACCTCATACTACGTTTAACCGATTTACAAGACAATGTTGCCTCTAGCAATGTAACATCCCGCCTAGGATAGGATGCTACCGGCAGGAGACAGGCTAATCCTGACTCCATAAGCCTCTGACTTTGCCGAAATTTCGGCATGACCTCTGCTAAAATCGAGCAACCTGGATCAAGTCCAGCTCCTCTAACAACATATTGGGCCCAAACATAAAATATAACTCTAAAATAAAGATCTCCAGACAAACACAATTGGGCTCCATGCCCGAAAATACGTATAAATAAAAACTTTTACAAGACTTAAACTTGTACAACTAAACTTTCAAATATTACTTTACAATTAAACTCATAAACGACTTGACTCGTATCCACCCAAGATCTGGTGACTGGCTGACTGCAACGCTGCTACCCGGCTCCTCAAGATCTGATATATGTGGTCGATCGATCGGATCACCAACCTGTAAAACTCAAAACACTGTTGAGATGTGAGTCATGAGACTCAGTAAGTAACTATGCTCATTCATTGAGCGTCAAACACATGCATAGTCTGATTCCAGTTTCCATTATAATCTGGGATGTCTATGTGATCATGCTGAATCTAAACTTGTTATCTAAATCTTCTCTATTTTACAAACATATTACTTGTTACTGTTTTCCTTTTATTTGATCACAAATAATCTTTAACTTCTAGTTGCTGTTTTTCATAAACATCCATATCATATACATCAGACCTTTATATTACTAATAATCACATTAAACCCATCATCCTTCCGCGACGCTACTCTAATTTCTGTTTACCTTCTTACATGTTTTATACCGGACTAGATTAGATAATTATAATAACTTTATACTCTTACTGTCTTGAAATATCATCAAATCATGTATGCATGCATAAATGTAATTATATTATCACACACTATTATTCACAAAGAGAACCTCTTATGTAAACATACCACTCATACAGGCATTATTCAAAAATACATATATAAGCTTAATAATGAAATCATGCATTAATGTTAGCTATATGCATTTCAAATGATTTCTAAAATGTATAATTTACATGCATATCTAATAAGCTACACTCTACTTTAACATGCCATGCCTTAGAAAGTGCTTCTTGAAATCTTTCTAAAACTCCCTTCTCAAATCTCGTTTCTGTAAAATATTTTCTGAAAACTCTCTTCTGAAGTAGTTTTCTCTTTTTTTTTTTATAAGTATCTTAACAAAACTTATCTTTCTAAAATCATACTTTAAATCTCTGGTTTCTGGAAACTATTTCTAAAATCTTGTTTTTGAAAACCGTTTACTGTGAATCTGAAAACTAAAAACTCTTTCTTGTATTTTTCTCAAAAATCGTCTTTCTAAGTTTTTTTCTAAAACTCTTTTCTGAAAACTGAAAATTGAAATTCTTTTTCTAAAAATAGAATCTCCGCCCGTAGGCGCATCTCCGCCCGAAGGCGCATCTCCGCCCAGGAATGTACCATCTGAGCGCTGAGGATCTAGGAGCGTCCTCCTAGTCCTCCACATGTGCACATGTGTATAAATCTGTCAATTCCAACAATGCACAACTGGGATGGGTCAAATCCCAAATCCCGAATCCATATGATATCCGTCAATTCCATCAGTGTCTCAAGTTACGTACTGGGGTGAGGTTTTACCTCATGCCCCGAAAAACATAAAATTATACTTTATATCTTGAAACTATAAAAACATTCTCTGAAAATACCTTTCTTTCAAAAGAAAACATCTGGAACTTTTCTTTTTAAAATACTTTAAATTTCAAAACCCTTTTTAATTTTAATTTAATGTAAGTCTGTCTCAAATTATCCTATATACTCATGCATATGTTGATACATTCCTACCACTTAATGATATACATATATTCTATATCTTATATACTTTCATCATGCATGCTCAAGTAACACGCGTTAGTATTTCTACAATTACAACTGTAAACACATGTAAATTATATGTCTTTTCACACACAATGTCATATAAAATTCTATCAACTTAATAATAGATTATCGTTCTATAATCATATCACATAATTCATGTTATCTTTAAAACTATCAAAAATCAAGATCTCATATTTCATCATAACATGCTTTACTCAGAAATTCCTTTTTAATCAAATAAAGTTACTTAACCACTGCCAAGTATAAACCTGTACATCACTACTTCAATTTACTTTTTCCTATCTTATCCCATATTCTTCTCGTCGCTACCATCCCAAACTTATCAATAAATCAAATCTCAAATATCATCAAGTATATCGCACATCCATAACAAAATATAACGTTAATTAACATAAATAAAATTTTATGAATATACATACTCCACTCACAGTGTTCTGGCTGACTTTGGTTCGTTCACGGGATAGGAAATCGCTACGAATCATGCGATTAATTTAAATCCAATTTATTTGTTAGGACTTCTTATATAAAATACTTCACACAGGTAAAGATAAAAATGATATGCATGGTTGCTAAAATTTACTAGGTTCCTAACACTTCAAGGTGTTCTAGGAATTTTTTTCGAAGCTCGCTTCGCAATCTCGCAAGTCATTTATCCAATTTCTCACTAACATTTGAAACAAAAGATTACTGCAGAACCATCAACTTTAAAAATTTACTGCTCTTAACTGACTCCATATCAGGCCCTGAAAATTTTCTGGTAGTATCCCTTACGTGTCTAGTTTATGTAATTTTTTACGGATCTCAGTTTCGATTCCTAGAACTCAAGATAGAGCTCTTTTTCTGCACCTTACTCAGCAGGGACAGGACCAGTTAGTCCCTGCAGTTCACCCAACTTTGAAAATTCGCCACGACTTCGTTCCTTATCGAAAAATTCTAATTTTTGAACCCGACATTCCCTAACCTGTTTACTTTACCTAGAATTTTACCGTTCATCAAACGGACATCTAAAACTCAAGTTATTCACTTCGTAACATAGGCTGTCTGAAACAGAACAATTTTTCTGCCGCAACTTCGAAATTGGTCGTCCTTCTAATTTCTTTCATCATAGCTCTATTGACTATATTCTCACGCGTCTAAATCATATTTTATGATGTGTTAATTATGTCTGAATAATTATTTTAATTTATTGAGGATTTTTGTCGAACACTTGGTACGTTTAACGTCAATATTTCCGCACTCTTGCTTATTTCTACTTCTTTAATCTTCCCAACATTTTCCTTTCATCTCAAATAAGTTACTCACTTTTTAATCAAGCAAAACAGCCCCTACTTCCATTACTTTAGCAGCCAAATCCCTCAAACCCAAATCGATCATCAATATAATCTATTCTTTCTAAATAATTATTCTACCCAAATATGTTAAAAGAAATCAATCTCAAGGAAAATCATAGTGTACTTACTTGTTTTCTGCCCACTGAATTTCGGCCTCTCTCATCCTCTTTTATATCTTATTATTCTAAGGTACTTTTTCTTCAACATAAAATTCTAAGTATAAATTAAACTCAATCCTACTTCCTCTATTGTCATCACAATTTCTCTACTATCACAATCTAAATTTTCAGATTTTCTTTACCCAAATTAGACCTGAATGACAAAATTATAATTAAATTAACTCAAGAAAGTCATAGAATTCTTACTATTTTCACCTATTTGCGAAATCCACCTTTTTCTTCATCTTCTTCCTATTTCGTTCTGTACCTTCTTCTTTTTATCCTCTCTCGGTCTCCCTACTCTCTTTCTCTTCTCATTGCTCCTCTCGGCCTGCTTCTATTCTTTCCTCTTCGGCCTTTCTCTGTTTCGGCCATTCTTAATTTTCTTTCTGTTTTCATTTTTCTCAGTGGGTGAATGTGTGTCATGCGTGTGTGATGCCAATTGTGGCCGTGTGTGTCTGTGGGTTATTTAATTGTGTGGGTGTGGTAATTCTGTAGGTCACGTGTGTGTTGAATATGTGTGCGTGAGTTGTGTAGAAACATCTAGGGTTTTGTTTTTGTTTTGTTTTGTTTTTTTGTTTTTTTTTTTTGGATCTAGAATAGAAGTTCTCAATTCATTCCTCAATTTTTATTATTAATGCCTTATAATTTATTTGATGAAAAGACCCCTCATTTTTATATTTAAATTTAACTCGCGTTTGGACGCGACTCCACACGCAAATAAAATTCACGCCAATATTCTAAAATACCCGGGATGTTACAAGCAAAGCGTCATGTCTGCCCATTCTCTGGAATATCCTTACATGAATAAAGGATCTGTATCAGGCGTAGTATACGTAGTATTGCGTGTTTCTGTCCAGTATCAAATGATCACGTGCTAGGCCTGGGGCTGGAATTGTGTCTACCCCATACGAAGCACATGTCGGATGTCGGGTAACTAGTCTCTATAATCGGATAAACCTGACCTTGTCATTTTATCCCGATAGCTGCAGCATTTAAGAGTAATAATACCGTATCCTACGTGACCATCATCTCCACTAAAACTGGAGTGATACTTCCGTCTTGACATCACACCCAACACACTACGATTCTCAATATACCCAGTATTGGCGTACACATAACCGGTTAAAGCACTGGACGACCACAACCAAAGTATATTGATTGTCGCAAGTATTAGCGGTGCAAGTCTCAGGTTAAGACCAAATACACCTACCCTGATTTCGGACTTCCATAGACACATAGTCGTACTACCAATGGAATTCCGAGGGGGTCTATCCAGAACGAAGCTGTTTCCCAAACCATCGGTGAAACACAACCTCCTATTACACTTGCATGAGTATCATATACCCAATTATATGAGAACTATGCCGTTATGCCCTCACAACGCGCACAAGTGTAATACTAGTCTTTTACGTATTTATCGATGTCCAATCTCGATAATACTCTGACTATGGATATTTAATGATTTATCCTTCGGGGACTGATACTGTCTCATATCATTCTGACCTCTCATCATTTATATATCTTGGTGATCTAATCACAAATGATAAGAGTGCAATCTCCTTTGTCACATAGTTAATTTGTACAACAACAACATGATCTGTACAAATAGTGACGCTATGAGTCATAATTATCCAACACCGCACTCCCAGTTCCAGTTTATGGCTTGGGGGACGGCGATACGTAACGCCCCAAGACCACCAGTTTCAGGGCAGGTATGGCATGCTTTGGGGGACGGCGATACGTAACGTCCCAATGTCATGGGTTTGCATATCTGGCTCCAGGGCATATGGGGGGACGGCGATATGTAACGCCCTTATGCGTCAGTTTTCAACAGATACCCAGATACAGTTTTAAGTTTCCCGATTTTCAACTTTCAGTTTTGGGATTTCAGTACACAGTTGCAGATTTTCAGCGCCTAGATTTCAGAAATCAGATGATTGTAAACAGTTTTCAGAAACAGAACTTAGAAACAGTTTTCCAGATTTTGGTTTTCAGTTACAATTTTCAGAAAGAGCTTTTTAGAAAAGAAAGTTTCCAGAAATATTAGCTTATAAAAGATTCAGACTTTTAAAGCAGAAACCAGTTTTCAAGTTAATTTTTCAACAAAGAGTTTTCAGAAAGAATTTTCCGAAAACAGCATTTCAGGGAGGATTTCAAGAAGAACTTTATGAGAGCATTGCATGATAAGTAGAGTATAGTTTACAAGTTTTGCATATAAATCATATATTTTAGCTAACATTTAAAAATATTTAGTTGACATGTATATTTGTGTCATGGCTGCATCAGTATGCTCATATGGTTAATTTTGTATACAGCACGTTCATATAGAAGTATCACATTTTAAAGTACGAGTGCATAGTAGCATGATTTTATTTGAATGAATATGTATCAATGACGCATGCGTGAGTTATTTACTTACTTAGAAAAGAATATATAGTAAGAATTTAAGATCATGATGGAATGTTAACATGAGCATGAAATCATGGATAGAGATAGTGGGTTAAATGTTGAACGCAAATAATATTTTAGTTGTCCGATTTGATGATATTTCAATGAAATAAGAAAAAGATAACTATAACAGGTGTTCCAACTTAACAGATACAAAATGAATAAGATGGTTAAAGAATAGTTAAGAAGCACAGTAAAAGCATAGAAAGTTTTGGTAAGGTAGTTGTTGATATAGAAACTTGACGCGTGATGAAATACTTGTATTGTATATGCTAAATAGAAATTGAAGTAAGTGTTTGATCAGATAAAATGATGGATGAAAGAGTGATGTGTCTCTGTAGTGGATAAGAATTGTACAGCTAATTCAGAAAATGTGATTATTTGCATGTTGTACATGAGACTTGTGGACAGTTTGAGAATTAATGAGGTAAATGTAATTACGTGATTACAGTAAAAGATAAATTAAGAAACTTAATGAAATGAAAATATAAGCTATTGTGTTTATGCTGAAGTTAAAAGCATGATTACTTACTGGGTCATTATGACTCACGCCATTTCAGTTTGTAGTTTGTAGGTCAGTAACTGTCAAATAGAACCCGCTTATGTTCAGTGAAGATTTTAAAGAAGGTGGATCGCCCCAATTGCAGTCAAGAGAGTCCTGGGTTGAGTGGTGGGTCCTCACAGCCCTTTGTATGATCTTTGAATTTGCATTTGTATCTTTTATGTATAAGTCGTGTAATAGCTTAGTTTTATTTTTGAGTTCTGGCCGAATGCCAAGTATTTGCAATTTGTTTATTGAGTTCAGGCCTGAGGCCTTGTAAATTAATGCATTGATGTTGAGTTACCGGCCTGAGGCCGAGATTGTTGTATTTTTGTTGTATTCGGATGCTGGCTATAAGCCAGGTTGCATGATGTTCTGCTTATATCATGCCGAAATTTCGTTATAATCAGAGGTTCTTAAAGGAATATTATAATCTATATCAGGCGTAGTATACGTAGTATTGCGTATTGTGATCCAGTATCGGATGTTCACGTGTAAGGCTTGGGGCTGAAATAGTGTATGGCCCGTACGAAGCATATATCGAATGTCTGGTAACTAGTCTCTATAATCGGATAAACATGACCTAGTCATATTATCCCGATAACTGTGGTACTTAAGAGTACTAGTTCCGTATCCTACGTGATCATCATCTCCACTATAACTGAAGTGATACTTCCATCTTGACATCACACCCAATACACTACGATTCTCAATATACCCAGAAGAGGCATAAACATAACCTGTTAAAGCCCTGGATGACAAAAACCAAAGTATATTGATGGTCGTAAGTATTAGCGGTGCAAGTCTCAGGATAAGACCAAATACACCTACCCTTATTCAGACTTCCATAGACACATAGTTATACTACCAATGGAATTCCGAGGGGTTTATCCAGGCGAAGCTGTTTTCCGTACCATCGGTCAACACAACCTCCTATCACACTTGCATAAGTATCCAATACTTAAACATATGAGAACTATACCATTATGCTCCCACAACGCGCACAAGTGTAATACTAGTCTATTCAGTATTATCGATGTCCAATCTCGATAATACTACGACTATGGATATTTAATGACTAAACCTTCGTGGATTGATACTGTCTCATATCATCTCAATCCGGAACTAATCATAAGGACCTTCTATCATTTATATATCTTGGTAATCCAATTACAAATGATAAAAGAGTAATTTCCTTTGTCACATAGTTAATTTGTACAACAACACCATGATCTGCACAAATAGTGAAGTTATGGGTCATAATTGTCCAACAATATTTAGTAATGATAAGTTGGTGGATAACTGAGTAATTAATGATGTTAATATGGTAGTTTAGATGAATGGAATTGATGAAAATTGAGGAATTGTGTGTTGGAAATGTTATGAAATATTAGGGATGAAATTGGGAGAAAATCGCATAAGGGAAGAAAATCCAGAAATCTGGAAAACAAACTTGCATCGCGACGCAAGACAGAAATCCTGGGTAAAATTTTTCAAGTAGCCGAATTGATTTTAGACAGTCCCAGTTCCACCCCGGCATAGTAAAGACCACCTTTAAGACCTCAAATCAGTTCTTAATCTCGCATTACTTTCCAATACAACATAAAATAATGAATTACGTCCTTGAGCATTTAAAATTAGTGGTATAGTCTAATTCTTAAATTCGTCTCGTAAATTTTAGTCTGATCAAGCTATCGCCTCTATAACATTACAGGAATTGCGATCTCCTTCGTTAAAGCAGTATAGTCCTAGTCAGTTAACTAAGTACTGTGAGTGGACCTCTATTCTTTAACTGGTTTTATTTATTAAGTTTTAAGTTTTGATATCAGACTTATTTTTTTTATGCCTTAGGGCGTTAGATTTCTTTTATCATTGAACTTCTATTTTAAAGTTACGTTTAGTTAAGTTTTAGACAAAAAGTTTTAAAGTATGAGTTTTTATATTTTCGGGGCATGAGGTAAAACTCACCCCAGTATGTAACTTGAGATACAGTTGGAATTAAAGGATATAGAGGATATGTGCACATGTAAAGCCATAATAACGGCTTATGATCGTGTACGTGGACTCTAGTTCAGAGCTTGGGCTGTAGCATAGATCCGCACCCCCAGTTCTAGTGGTGGCTACGCCCAATTGATTCGTTGTCCTGGGCATAGAGCTCACGTCCAGTTGAGTCATTGTTCTAGACGTAGGGCACCACCAGTTTCAGAGATGGCCAGTTGAGTCGTTGTCTTAGGCAAAGGATACCACCAGTTTCATACACCCAGTTGAGTCATTGTCTTGGGTGTAGAGAGATCACCAGTTTCAGAGACTTGGTTGAGTTGTTCTCGGGCACGTCCAGTTGAGTCGTTGTCTTGGACGTAGAGCAGTTTTCAGTTTTCATATTTTCAGTACACAGATTTCAGATCTTCAGTACATAGTTTTCAGAAAGTAGATTTTAGTAAACAGTTTTCAGAAACTAGATTTTAGAAATAGATTTCAGAAACCATAGATTCAAAACTATTTTATGAAGTGATTTTTCTGAAAACTTTAGTCTTAAAGATCCCATGATTTGCTTTGAGATTTTCAGTTTCATGTCCACTCACTTAGATCGTATAGCGATCTTACCCCCACTCCAGTTTTTGTATCTTGCAGGTTTCTCGAAGGACGAGCTCGGGAGGACGGATACTGATGTAGTCACTAGGGATGGAGTCCACCAGCACAAAGTCAGATAGCTTGGGAGTCTAGTCAGAGTCAAAGTAAAGTTGTATGCATTCATTAGTGTCATATAAGTCATTATGAGTGTTTTATAATGTTTGTAAAGAAAAGTAGTTTTGAGTATACAGTTATGGGTAACAAAAGTATTTTATTTTAATTAATTAGGTTATGGTCTCCATACATGACATTGCATTTGAATAGCTTAGAATACAGTCAGGAAGTCAGAGGCTAATGGGGTTAGTACGGCTATCCCCTACTGGTAACATCTCCCGGATCGGGGATGTTACACTTTTATTGCTTTACCAGGTGGGCTGTGCATGTTAGAAGAAATATTCACAGTTGCTTCATGGACAAATTTGAACATTCACCGAAAACTCATTGGACTACTTAATGTATATCATTTTTCGATTTTCTTTTAGTATTTCTTGAGGATGTTAAAAGACTCGGGTTCATTTCAAAACCGTAAAAAGATATTGTTCTTAGTGCAGGAAAAGTTGCTGAATTGATCGACCAACTGTTATCCTATAAACCAAAATTCTAAATTGGACTGGTCAGATAACGATTGTGGCAAGAAGCGTAAAGTGAACTTGAATCTTAATTTGTAACTTTTTTAGGTTAAATAGTAATGTCGTTGAGTTAATTGTCTTTTCCATATTAATCAGATGATGTCTTCTAAACTCTACTTTTTCTTATTTAGACATTGGGGATAATTTCTCGGTTTAATTGAGGAGAGGGGATAGTTGACTAAATACTTTTCTTTTTTTATGTTTTCATTTTTGAAAAAAAAAAAATATTTTTACTTTAATGTTGTTATTTTTAAAATATATATATATGTTGTTTTTGTTTTGTGTGTAAAAAAATTTATTTTGTGTTGATTTTATTTTGTGTTTTTATTCAAGGGCTAACCAAGTGGAATTATTATTCAGAGATGGTATTGTAAGGAGTTTTCGCTCCTGAGACACATCTTAATGTAATTCGTAACAAGTTATTTTTATTTATTTCTTTTTGAGTCATTTAAATTTGTAAATTCTCCAAAATATTGGTTAAATATGATCTTCAAATACTCATTTGACAGGTATTATCAATATACACAGTAACTTATGATCGTGGGTTGTAAGTGAAAATTATAAAATTCAGTTCTCTATTTTATTGGAGGTAGCACCTAAAGGCAATGGAATTTAAGTTTTATTCAAAAAACTAACCATATTTTTACTTAGTAACCGAACATCTTACTTCAGCAAGTAATGATTGTTCGCGTAAAACGGTAGAGCTTGAGTTAGTTTAAGAAAATAATATTAATAATAATGAAGTTTTTACTCAATAACCGGACATCTTGCCTCATCAAGAAGTTAGAGCTTGAGGTTGTAAAAAAATTGTTAATAAATTTGATTTTGTAGCCTCTCTAACTCGAACAATTAAGTCTATATGAGTTTTTTAACACTTACTACCCTAATGCCAACTAGTCTGGAGTCACTGGTCCAAAGTTCATTGCATGGGTTAAATATTACTCTCTTTTCAACAATACATGTGAATATTGAATGAATTGATTGGTACTTTATCTTATTGATGTATGAAACAATGGTAAAAAGTACAAGATGATTTTCTTATTTGATAATTTAGAAAGAAATAAAATAATTACTAACTTGGATAAGAATTTATCTTTTTAGTTTTCGCTTAAATTACTAAGGACTATTAATAAGTTGGTTGGGATGTGATGAACACTAAAAAGTATACATTTATTAAAAAGAAAATTAATCATTTTACACTTGTAGTTTCATCCCTTAATTTGGCACATTTGTGAAATGATAATTAAATTTATGTTTTATATATTTTCATTATGATTTTTATTTTTTATGTAGATGAAATAATACTTTAAATGCATAACTAGAAAAATGGACGTGACATTTTAGATTTAGGAGGCCAGAAACTTAAAAGGCGTTCTAACAGTGTATAATTTTGGAAATTTCAACTTTGCGTAATTTTCGTATTTTGGCCATAATCTTTTTCTCCGATATCAGATTGAGGCGATTCCAGTTTCAGATGAAAGAAGATTCAAATATCTACAACTTTACTCTTACAAGAGTTCCTAGTTGTGTGATTTTCAATGTCAAAATTGATGAAGAAGCCAACATGTACTGCATGTAATTTGAAAATAAAATAATATTAATATTAAATAAATAAATAAATATTTGTTTAAATATCACAATCCACCTTTCGGTGAATTGTAACAATTATTTGAAGTTTTAAAACAAAAAAAAAAAATGATAAAAGTGAGTAAAAGTCAAAAAAAGGAAAAATAATAGAAGAGGTGCCTAACTATTTACTATAAATTGAGGTGCTAAGCACCTCATTTTCTTCGGTCTAGGATTTCATAGTTTCCTCTGAAAATTTATGGAGTTCCAACTTTGTGTGTTTTATTTTTTCAAGCTTTGTTGTAATTTTTTTTTCTTTCAGTAATAAAATTATGCAAGTTTTATTCAAATCATTAGTAGTTATTTTCACCCTGTTAGGGTAAAGGGTAAAACTCTTAATATGAAAATATATTTTTATCTTACTTATATTATAATATATGAATTGTAATCTAAATATTAATATTTAATTTAAACCTGGATTAATTATGGACAAACTTTGTTACCGTTTATATGTCTGGTTTTATTTATTTGGCATAATTGAGTACCTATCTGGACTTGTTATAGACAAATGTTATCACCGCATTTATAGCTGATTTTATATATTTTGGCATAATTAATTCCTGAAATAAATTAACAGGGTGATAATAACAATTTAAATATTATAACAAGCAAGATTTCTCTAAATTTGAAATGTTAAAAGTTGATCCTCTAGCTCTAACATTTTATTTTATTGTTGCAGTCCAATTTAAAATTATCAAACACTTCAAATAATTCAGTCTTTCTATTTTCATTCAAATTATTATTATTTTTTTACTAATTTCATTCCCTGTGGATCGACCCCGGATTTACCGGGTTGTTTTATTATTTCGACACTTTTATACTTGTGAGTAAAAAACCACTTTATGAGTGTGTCAATTTTCTAAGGTGTTGAGCACTTCCTCCAGTTTGCAATTTGTAAATTGTAATTATGTGGAAAATAACAATCCACCGAAAGACGAGTTGGCATTTTCCAATTTGTTAATTCTTTTAATTTATTATAATATTTATATATTATTATTAATAAGAAAGATCATATGTGGCTAATTTAATTTTTATTCATGTATCATTATCAATAATAAATCATTTGAGTTACATATCTGAAGTTAAATATTAATAACTAATAATGACAAAAAAAATTGAGGTGAAATTACTCGTGTTTAGGTAGACATCTTCAAATATAAGGAAGAAGATTCGGATAGTTTGAAATGTGATATAATTTTTCTAACTTTAATATATTTATAGATGAGTACAGCTATTTCTACTTCAATTCTTGACTTAAAATTATATATTAAAATCCTGACCATTTAATTAAATCAATCATTTCAATATTTAATGATCTTAATATATTGACCATTAGATTACATAAGGGGAACGGCCAAAATTTTAATATCCTAAAGTTGAGCTTAAAATAACCCCCGTCAATAAAAATTAAAGCTTTTTCGAGAATGATACCAAATAACACACGTGTCAAATGAAAAAACAAAAATAAGAAAGTGTTAAAACAGAGAGAAAAAAGGAAAATTTGTCAAGCCCACCGAGGTTGAGTGTCAAAAGTCAACTCAATTGGCAATGTGTTGGAACCTGATTCGATAATTTTCGCCTTATATTGAGTGAGCTTATGTAGACAGCAGCTTTTGCATTGCCCGTCTTCGAAGGCATCACCAACCATCTACCTGGCATTCTATTTCTGAGGGGAAAAAACACCCTACCGACGCGACCACTGATTAGTTTTAAAAAAAATAAAAATAACAAGAAGAGGACCCATTTGTAGAAATAGATAAATGATATCTTTAATTATAAAAAAATGAAAACTATGGATACAAATGTTAGAAACCAGTAGAGATAAAATAATGACCATTCATCTCACAGAGACAAAATAGCAACAAAACGACACAGATCAATTCAAAAGGCTCATATTTCCCCATTTTGAATTCTCTCTACAACTACAGCAGCAGCTGCTCCAAATCACCCTTCTTTCTTTGTTTCTATTTCATCATTTTAATTCAATTTACAGTAACGATTATCTATTGACTTTTTATTTAGAAAATCAAATGTCCGAATTATTCTTCGCAGTGGCCTTCTCGGCTGTGCCTTTGACTCTATACGTACCGCCGATGAGAAGCCTCAACCTCTTCGTCGAGACCATCGAAAAGTTACTCCGTCACACCACCGTTTACAGTCTCAGTGTTTACCCCCATCTTCGCCTCGCCTTCTCCCGTCTGTTTAACTCCGTTTTCCGTCTGTCAAGGTAGGCCCCACCAACCCCTTCAACGTTTCTTTTTCTTTACTCTTTTTTTTTTTAAAAAAAAAAGAAATTTGTAATGATGTAACAAGAAAGAATTATTGTTTTGTCTGCTGAAAATTATAATAATTACATACCTTTTATATGATTGTTTGCGAGTTCATGATTAATTTTTCCCATTTTGATGTCATCTCTCATTTAGGGTTTACTCAACAGTAATGGAGTTGAAGTTGATAAAAAAAAAAAAGCCACTGTGCTTCTAGCCGTATGTCGAGGGTAGAGTTTTCGTCACATGGGCTCATTCTTTTCCAAATAGAAATTGTTGAAGTAGAGTTTTTATCGGTAGGTCTTTAAAAAATAGAGATTTTGATTTTTAAAAAAAAAAAAAAAGTGTTTAATTATAAGTGAGAGTTATTCTTAAAAATTACAAAATTATTTATTAGATAAATTTTCAAAAATTTATTATGCAAAACACGATTGTAGTTTGGTGGCAAAGAGATTGTCATTTGATTATTAGGTTTTGAGCTCAAGGCAATAAATACATTTCTTATAAAAGTCTAAGATAATCGAATATTTATCTTCTTTATTTAAACTTAAATCGAGTGATTTTACAATGAAATTTCCAACATAAAAAAAAAAAAAAAAAAAAAACTCCATTTTCTTTTGGTAACTAATGAAACATGTTTTAGTTGGATGGTTTCAAGAACCTAGAGTAGAATGTTGTGTTGATTTACATTTATGTGAGGGAATGCATCCACCTTTGTTTTATTAATTTAATCAAACTATGTGTGAAATATGACAATGTACTAATAATAAGTTTTTTGTCATTATTTTATATCCTATTTCTAAAATTTACTTTCATTAGCATGAAAATAACCAAAAAAAGAGGGGGCTTTTCTAGCTTATCCAAAAAAAGGGGGCTGGGTATTTGTTTGAATCGGTTTCCAAAAGGCTATTTTATATTTTTGTGTATTCATGGAACCTTGGATTATTTTTCTTCACAATAAGTCATTTATGCAATCAAAATAGTGGATGAATTTACGCCAATAAATACTACTTAAATTTTTTATATCAATCATTGAATTGTATGAGATTTAGATTAGTCACCAAATTTTAAAATCAAACTTGTATGTTAAAATAATATCATCCACATGTATATTGGTGTTCAGACATAGCTATTGGTGTGCACTCGTCAGTTGTCGCCATAGAAAATATATATAGAATTTGACGGGAAAAAGCTATTTGATCTAACATACTAAAGATGTCATTACTTGGGCTTATATTTTTCTAGTAAATGTAAATGAAAAAAGTATCAAGGTTTTTGTGATATAGAAAATTAATAATTTCCTTTCTTAGAGTAACACATCATGTGTTAACTCAATTTAATGAATTGGAAGTTTCAATATTTTAAAACTCGGATCAGTCCATCGATCCAGAATTACTAGAGGGTCAATGGTCAGAGATCATATCAAAGTTAAATTGGGATCAACCCGTGATCATTAATTAACTAATTTTTTAAAATATATATATATTATATATATATATATATATAAAATAAAGGAGAATGGTGTTGGAGGAAAGAGAGTGTATCCAACGGCTCTCTTTATGTGGCTTAATTGACGGCCCAGATCATTTCATTGGTAATTGGAGAAAGAGAGTGAATTGATTTATGGAAAGGGTAAAAAATTTTCAAATTTTCAAATTAAAAATAGAAAGTTAAAATAAAATCATTTAATTCTGTAACACCGTGCCGTAGGCACGGGCAAATACTGTAACACCGTGCCGTAAGCACGGGCATCATTTAATTGCCGTAGGCACGGGCAAATACTGTAACACCGTGCTGTAGGCACGGGCAAAAACTAGTATATATATATATATAACCTAAATAAATAATAATTAAAAAAACAACCCAAAAACCTGTTGAACTCGGACCTGGTCACCGGTTTTACAGTTGAATCGGTCAGTTCGATGGGTTTTTGGCCGGTTCAACTGCTAGCCGATTTTTTGGGGTCACCCAGATCAGACCTTGGACTAGGTTCCGGTTCAACCTATTGGGGCGGTTATAGAACCTCTAAGGTCGGATCGGTGCCCTGAGCAGCAAAAATAAGTCTAAACTAGGGGTGAACACAATTTCGGGTCAAACCGCGAACCGCACCGAACCGCACCGCACCGAACCGAACCGCGCGGTTTGAAAAAATATTAAAAATGATTTTGAACCGCACCGAATCGAACCCCAAATTTCGGGTCGGTGTGCGGTTTTGACCCATGTCAAACCGCGAACCGCCCAAACCGCAACTTTTGACTCGAACCGCAACCCGAACCGCCTAAACCGCCGACCCGCGTTCAAATTAAATATATTATTTTAGATTTTTAATCTTCTTTAACTATGAAATTAAGATATTTAATGATCATATAACAATATGTAATGAATAAATGAAAATTATGTAATTTTTTCTTCATTATAATGTGAAAACACACAAAATTTTCTTAAAAAAATTATAATCCAAACCGCCGACCCGAACCGCCCAAACCGCTAAACCGCCAACCCGAACCGCCGCGGTTTTCCTTATCAAATTTGCGGTTTCATTTTCTAATTTCCCAAACCGCCAACCCGCGCGGTTTGAAGTAAAAAACGAAAAAACCGCCCCGAACCGCACCGCGAACACCCCTAGTCTAAACCCATGGCAATTGAGCATGGATGTATTTTAAAATATTTTAATAGAATACTATATTCCATTAATAGTGTATAGGAAATAATCAGGGACCAATTGGAGTCCAGAAATACCAAACGGGAGAAAAAATTGGATTATGCACGTGTAGTGCATTCATGTGTGTGCGCTACATGCAGCGCACGTTGCATGAAACGCTAACTGATGTAGTGCTTGCTGCATGCAGCACTGCAACGCAACATGCACAATTTTGTTATTTTTTTTAAAAAAATTTCTTTAAGAAATTTCAATCACCTAAAAATAATTTTAACATCAACACATTTTATACAACAAACATATATATAATCTAAATACATATATGTATTTCTTTGAATAAAAACACAAACCAAATTAGAATCTCATAATAAAGTGACTCATAAATAAATCTAGGTCACTCAAAGATGGTCAAGTGATTCTAGAATGATAGTCATAGCTTCAAGCTTTCATCTAGAGTTCCAAACTCTAATTTTTTGTTTTATGTCCAACATGAATATTTTGACCCAATTACAACCATATTGTGTTTATGCTTCCAAAGCATCCATACACAATTTATTAGTCTAATTTCAACTATAAATTATGTTATATTATGTATCTAATACATAATTCATCACTACATGCTTCAATAATGATAACAACTTACTAACGAAAACATAACTTTAGAGAAGATCAAACTTACCTAACAAGCATGATTTCCAAATCTAATCTTCTTCTCCTTGTTTAAATGTTATAAAGAACTTCTAAAGCTTCTCTCACAAAAATTTTACTTAGGCTAATATTTCTTTCTTTTGCTAAATGCTTGTTTTAGCTTGCATGCTTTAAAAACTTGATCAAGCTTGTCTTTTATAGTGAAACCTATGTAATTTTTAATTAATAAAAGTTCTGATAACTTTTATATGAGCTTAATCCAATTTATCTAAATATATATAATTTGATATGACTAATCACCTTTGTCTACCGCTTTGTTTTAATCTAATTAAATCTAGGCAAAGTTTAACCGATTGATTAGTTCATTATCTACCATTTTGATTTAATCCAATTAAATCAAACCAAGTACACAATTATTATATATTATTATAATTACCAAAATATCCTCCCATGGTAGAGATATTTATGAAATTACAACAAAGCCCTTGGGTGACTTTGGATTAATCAAATTAATCCAATTGGGTCAAAGTAAATAGTTAATGTTATCCAATAACACTTAATTATTTTAATTGATAATTGTAATATCAAATATTATTGGCTACCTAAGTGCTCAAGAAGTGTACTTCATATTGTGGGACTCTCAAAGTTTCGACATGTTCGTCATATAAGCCAAGTTTATAAGTACGCAATTCGACCACCTCCGAATTCGCAAAGAACACGAACGACCTTTCTGAACTATACAAGTCAAGGTCATCACATATATTTAACAATCATTCCATTGTAGGCTATCTGCGTTGTGCTTCGGAAACATATATTACACCATCAATTTTCTGAGGCACACAACTCATATCGTCGACATGTCCATGATTCCTTACAACTAATCAGAACACCATTTCTGATATATGTGATCAACCATAGAGATCGGCTTTGGCTAAAATCTTAAGAATCGTAACTTATTCATATGGATACATAAACCCCTTATGGTACACATACGGGCCGACATATCCTATCTTGATACGTACTTGATTAACGAGTGTATCAGTCCACACCCAACGAACATCTAGCGGTTAGACCATCAAAGGTCTCTGACATATATGACATCAAAATGTGTAGGATCACACACAAAATCAATGCTATCATATAGTCAAAGGATCACATATATTACTCGACTTGAGAAAATTCATGTTAAAGGTAGTGTGCACTTTCAACTATTAGGAATCACATGTGAGTTATTCAGTATCTACTCCAACAAATACCTACATGTCTATATGCCGTGAAATTTTCGTACTGCAAGTATACAGTGTCAAGTTTTAGTAAAGAATTAATATATAGAGTGTCGAACCCACAAGGATTGGATCGAATTCACAGTAAGTACTATAATTAATAAACCTAACTTTATTTAGAAGGCAATTTGAAGTAAACTAAAGTGCAATTAAAAACTAAATAAGTGAGAAATCAAAATGTTTAATTCAGAAAGATCAGGATGAGATGAATTCTTCAAATATCGTTCCGGTTAGGGTTGGTGCTCAGTGCCAATCCGGATCGTATTTATGTCCGATTCATAAATATGAATAATTTCTTTTTCCGTAATATTACTTATATAATGGTAGCACCTTTTATCTTTTATACACATATTCGATTTAATTACGATTGGATATTCAATTACGATTAGATCGAAACTAAATCTGGTTTAGTGATACGTGTATATTAGACAAAGACCCTATGATTTACAACGTAGTTTGTAATTGACATTGGAATGCATCACTATAAGTTGCATATCCTTAAATAAAGTTCCTGGTCAAGATTAACTAACACAGGTCAGTTAGTAAAATCCGCAGTCGTGACTTGGTCCGATGGTTATCCCAATGAACCATGAGTCTCGGTAGACTCGTATGACATGTAGGTGTTTATTTGATAAATACTGAAAGACTCACTGAAGATTTCCTAATAGATGGTACACCAACATCAATAGGAATCTTCTCGAGTTGAGCGAGCATAGTGGTCCTTCAACTTGATATACCACAGTGGGATATATGAGTTATCCTCCACACTTTGATGGCAGTCACGTCACCGATCTGTTTAGATCAGACCTCCGCATGTTCGTTAGGTGTGGACTGTGTTGGGAAATCTCTAAGTCTCGAGGATCGAATCAAGCATAAAAACTAAGTGCGAATACATCAAGGAGTTGCGAAATACTCACAATGATCGGTTGAGCGATGCGGTGGACATCAAAAACATTTTAAGCCCTTTGAAGTGCTCCAAGGCTCACGGTAGTCCACTGTTTTTGGTCTCCATTTTTGGTCCAAGCTCCAAGCCTTTGGGTGGTGATTCCATGCTCACAAGTTGGTTTCCCTATTACCTTTGTATGTCCTCATTTGGTGTGCTAGCACTTGGTAATTTTTGCCACAAAAACCACCTATTTCTTCCTCTCATGTCACTGCAGTGGACTGGTTTTGGAAGAAGAAAAATTCAGCCCCTTGGGCGTGAATTTGAGAGAAGAAGAATTTAGAGAGTTAGTTTTAATGGTTGTTGATTAAATGTATATCTAATACACAAAATATTAAATTCAAAATTCAATAACCAAAAGTCAAATATCAATTAAAAATTGATAAATGTCTTTCAAGCCTCTTGAGTGTCCAACACTCATTCACCAACCAAACAACTCACATCACTCAATCAATCAAGTGACAAGTTGTCACATCACTCAAAGTGACTAATGATTTGACGCTTGATGTTACTTACGTGCCACACTCGAATTCGAAATGCGAATGCGCTTGCAATCACTCCCGGGCTTGGGTTCGCTAATTCCAAATTAACGAATTTTCCGTTGCGATGTAATTAAATCTAATTTAATTAAATAATCATATCAAGCATAATTTCTATTTACGTCGCTAACGAATTAATTCTAAATTAACTCGTTCGCCCGAATTAAAATCCAATTTTAATTTCGCGTCGAAATCCAATTTCGTTTAATATATCGAATATATTAATTTACCGATTAATTCCAAATTAATCGTTCTCTCTCTCTTAAATGATATTTTATCCTAGATAAAATATCTCCGTAATTAATCCCAGATTAATTTTCTCTCTCTACTAATTAATCCCAGATTAATTAAAGTGTGAGTCATACGTCATCGGTGAATCTTCGGGAAGCGACCCATGAGATTCCCGGATATGTTGGCAGTAAATACGGTTATCGGACTATCCGAATACGCACGTAGCAAGTACTATGTTTTAACGATTTACAAGACAAGGTTGGCTTCTAGTAAAGCGTCATGCCTACCTAATTCTCCAGAAACATGCTTACAAGAATAACGATCTATATCAGGCGTAGTATACGCGTGTGTCGATCCAGTATCTTATGTCACGTGCTAGGCTTGGGGCTGGAATTGTGTCTGCCCCGTACGAAGCACATGTCGGATGTCTGGTAACTAGTCTCTATAATCGGATATACATGACCTAGTCATAATATCCCGATAGCTGCAGCATTTAAGAGTACTAGTACCGTATCCTACGTGACATCATCTCTACTATGACTGGAGTGATACTTCCGTCTTGACATCACACCTAATACACTGCGATTCTCAATATACCCAGCAGAGGCGTACACAGAACTTGTTAAAGCTCTGGACGATCAAAACCAAAGCATATTTATTGTCGCAAGTATTAGCGGTGCAAGTCTCAGGTTAAGACCAAATACACCTACCCTGATTTTGGACTTCCATAGACACATAGTCATACTACCAATGGAATTCCGAAGGGGTCTATCTAGAGCGAAGCTGTTTTCCGTACCATTGGTAAAACACAACCTCCTATTACACTTACATGAGGATCCAATACCCAAATATATGAGAACTATACTATTGTGTTATCACAACGCGCACAAGTGTAATACTAGTCTTTTACGTTTTTATCGATGTCCAATCTCGATAATACTCTGACTAGGGATATTTAATGATTATACCTTCGTGGATTGATAATGTCTCATATCATCTCAATCCAGGAACTAATCATAAGGACCCCCTATCATTTATACATCTAGGTGATCTAATCACAAATAATAAGAGTGCAATCTCCTTTGTCACATAGTTAATTTGTACAACAACACCATAATCTGTACAAATAGTGACGCTATGGGTCATAATTGTCTAACAGACTGATGCTCATGATATCCAGTGCATACCAAGATAGGATATGTGTATAGGGAAAAATCGGGCACGAATCAGAATTTAGATTCTCAAAACAAGAGAAAACCAAATTCAGCACGCGTGCGAGGAGCTATTTGTGCGCAAGCTGTATGCACGCACATCATGCATATACAATATGCATGTGCATACTGCTTGAGCATGCAACACATTAATTTTTTTTTAAAATTTCATTTAAAGTTTTTCACTTCATTAGCTCTCTGAAAACAAAAACCTGAGGGAAATATGATTTTTAACCTAATATACTTCCAACCTTCCCTAAACACTTCTATACACACAAAATTTAATTTTAACATCAAAACTAACATCAACATATGTTATATAACAAACATATATTTATTCTAAATACACATGCATTTCTTTGAATAGAAAACAAACCAAATCAAAATCCCAAAAAGACTAACCCTTAAACAGTTGTAGGTCACTTAAAGGTGGTCAAGTGATTATAGAATGGTAGCCATAGCTCCAAGCTTTTATCTAGATTTCTAAACTCCAATTTTATATTTCATGTCCAACATGAACATATTTGACCCAATCACAAACGTATTGTATTTATGTTTCCAAAGCATCCATACATAATTCATTAACCTAATTTCAATTTCAAGCTATGTTATTATGTATTTAATACATAATATGTCACTATATGTTTCACTAACGATAACAACTCACTAATGAAAACCATAACTTTAGAGAAAATCAAACTTACCTAATAAGCTTGAATCCAAAATCCTTTCTTATATTTTGCCTTATGCTTATTCTTACTTACGCTTGCCTTTTATAGCCAAGCTTATATAATTTTTAATTAATAAAAGTTCTAATAAACTATTATATGTCCAAATATGCATAATTGGGTGTGACTAATCAACTTTGTCTACCACTTTGGTTTAATCCAATTAAATCTAGACAAAGTTTAATCATTTGATTAATTCATTATCTACTGATCGGTGCTTACACACGCGTATAACGCAAGCACATGTATCGTTCAAGTAGTATAAAAAGTATCGATCCCACGAGGACTTAAAACCTTTTGTTATCAATTTATGGAGTTAAATGTTTACAAGTATCTAATAGATTGATTGTTTGATTGGGTGGTGACTTTAAAACTTAAAACAAGTAAATAAAATTGCTTGAAAGTAGATTGAAGAAAATTCAAATTTATAAAACTATCCAGGGTTGTGATTTATTCCAATATTATTTAAAAGATGATGTGGTTATCTTATTGTTGGGTAATATATTGATTTATTAACCTGGAACACTAAATTATGTAAAAGCCTCTTCCGATGGTCAATTACAAATACCTAGTATAATCCAATTGAACCATATGTCTATGTCAACCAAATTACCTAGATTCATTAAGATTAAGTTCCAATTATGGCTACCCCCGCCCGACAGGTATATTCCTATCCTGTAAGGAAATCTATTAAAGGGTTATCTATCCTCAAGGAAGATCGTAGGCTATTGAGTCTAAGGTCTTAAACACAAAATCCCTTTTCCAAGTTCATTTTCAGTTTACCTAATCAATTTTATTAATGGCCAGTTAATTAAAAAGTATTAAAATTATGACTCAATAAATAAATCTTTATATTACCCAAACTATAATTTAACCCCTTATAAACCGGTAATATTGGATTTCATCATAACCCCAGATATCTAACTTAGTTACGACACATAACTAGGGCTAATGAAATAAAAGACATAAAATTAAAATGCTGAAAAGTAATTGCGGTAAAGTAAAAGCTGAAAAGTAAATTACAATAAATTAAATGCTAAGGTAAAAGAATTAACTTCTACTATTTACTATTTAGATATCTCCCATAAATATAACATATAAACTTGTGATAATTTACCAACCAGCCATATAGGCGGTAACCTGATTAAGTCAAATTAAGTCCAACCAGCCATTAAGGCGGTAACACATAATTGTCCATAATCCAGCCATATAGGGGAACCAAAATAAACCTGCCATATAGGCGGTAAGAAACTTTAATTACCAACCGACCAATCTGGCGGTATCCTTATTTAGTCAGGTTTAACCAGATTAAAATGAATTACCAACCGGCCAATATAGCGGTATCCTTGTTAAGTCAAATTTTAAATAGTAAATATATTATAATTATGAGAGATTAATCTAAATACAATAATAAAAGCTTTACCTTTCACCCAGCAAAGGAGAATTACTGCTCATTGCTTGGAAAATAAAAACTGCAAAGTAAAGAAATGTAAGGATTGTGCGTAAAAGTAAATTACAGAAAGTAAAAACTAAAAAGTAAAGAAAAGAAAGTGCGAAAGCAGAAATTAATTACTGAAAGATGTAAATAAATAACAAGATACAATCTTTTATTTATCCTTAGGAAATTTCAAAGAAGAAATTATGAATTTTACAAATGAAAGGACTTGGTATTTATAGGTAAAATTTTGCCTCCATCAAATCATCCATCAAATTCTCCACCAAATCCATTATTAATTTCTCCACTAATTACTCCACCAAATCCATAATTGCTCCACTAATTGCTTATCTTGTTTGGTGATGATTTGATAATTTTTTTTAATTATTTATTAATTTATATTTTGCTTTGAAAATGATTGATAATGACTTTAATAATTACACACAACACACTTCTGGATAGTTCATCAATTTCGGTCATGAAATCTTTAGGATTCGAAAATATTTGTCTTTAAAAGTTGTAGATCTTTGAGTCTTCTTTAATCTGGAACTTGAATCAGCCCAATCCGATATCGGAGTAAAAAGTTATGCCCAAATACGACAGATGCGCAAAACTGGAATTTCCAAAACTGCACTTCGTCAAAAACGCCCTTTCAAGTTTCCAATCTCCAAAATTAATATATCAAGTCCAATAATTGCCCTTAATTACCCACATTTCATCCTAAATGTTCATTGAGACCCGATATATTTTATCTGCAAAATAAACTAAAACATATCAAAACATTCATCAAACCCGAGAA
Organism: Zanthoxylum bungeanum; assembly: GCA_019454045.1. Taxonomy (NCBI): domain Eukaryota; kingdom Viridiplantae; phylum Streptophyta; class Magnoliopsida; order Sapindales; family Rutaceae; genus Zanthoxylum; species Zanthoxylum bungeanum. Next base: position 104,212 of record SKCR01017987.1, on the reverse strand, counting down.
ACTAAACAAAATATTAAGTAAAGGGGCGGTAAATATTGATATATTTTCCCTCATCACACCCCCAAACCTAACATTTTGCTAGTCCTCGAGCAAAACAAAAAAAATAAAAAAAAATTAAACTAAGCCACTTTCGTAAGGATCACGGTTGCATTTAGCGTATGCAATAAGCCTTTAAACCCTTAGGTGTCCCTAGTGGACGAGTTATAGTCTCGTGAGGGTTTACAGCAATGATACCCACAAACATTTTACAAAAGTAAAAAGGTAGTGAAACTAATGCACACAAAAGCAAAAAGACAAGAGAAAAGAGAATAAAGAAGTTAGTGACTATTCAGGTAAAACTTCTACTTCAAGTTACTAGTTGTTTTGTTTCTTTCTAAATTACTGAATAAGTAAATTCTCCGATTATATTTACCATTCTCCATATACATAGTCAACAAAATATTAATCGACTCATTTTTGCCCACAACAGCCACAAGTGTATTTGATAAGAGAGTAATATTTTTGTCCTAAAGTTCTATCAGATTTCATCTTTTTGTAGCAATGGAATAATTTTTCGGATTTTTCTGATTTTTTTTTGATTTTTCTCTATTTTTTATTTATATGCAATATCTTCAGTCTATGTAGCGAGTGTTGGGTCGGTGACTCCCAAACCAGTTGGCCATAGGGCACCAGGTGTTAAGACACCCCTACGGACTTAATTACTCAGACTTCAGATATATATATTTATTGTAGCATCTTCGATCCATGTAGCGAGTTTTGGGCCAGTGACTCCCAAACCAGTTGGTTTTAGGGCACTATGTGTTAAAACACCCTTACAGACTTAATAACTCGTAAATCAGATTTCTTTTTTTTTTTTTTTTTACTCCATCACTTTTTTGAGATGCTTTCTCCAATTAAACTAGAGCACTGAATATTACAAACTTTTCAAATACAGCTCATGTCCGTATGTTACTATGCATATTGATAATACCTGCCAACTGAGCATATGAAGATCCATTTTAGTCAGTTTTATGGAGAATTTACAAATTAAGTGATTCAAAAGGAAATAAACAAAAATTAACTTGTTTCGAAATAGGTTTGAAATACGTCTCAGGAGTGGAAACTCCTTACTCGGTTATCTCATACACCAATTTCACCTTCTTAGTCAAAATACAAGCAAAAAAACGCAAAAAATTTTTGAAAATTTTTCAATTTTTTTGTATTTTTCGAAAAATTTTGAACTAAAAATAAAAACATCACACAAACTAAAAACAAGATACTAATCAACTAATTTCCTCCCCCAAACCTAAATGAGACATTGTCCCCAATGTCTTAAACAGTAGAAGAAGAGTTTAGAAGATAGTACCTGATTAGCTGAAACTATACAGGAAAATTAAAGGTTAAGATCCAGATTAATCCGACGCTTCTTACCACGATCATTCTCGGACCAGTTTATCTTTGAAAGGATAGGGTCAATTTGTGGTTCAAAGGCTAATATTTGGTCAATTAGATCCGGGGCAGTTCTGGCAGTAAAGAGGAGTTCCTTCATAGGTTTTGTTACGAACCCACTTCTCCGAGCATCATCAAGAAACACACAAATAAAATCATAAAATCCTTTCCAAGCGGTTTCTGGTGTATGTTCAGGTTCGCCCAATATAGCACTATAAAAATTTCCTCCAATGTGCCCAAGCCACCTGGCAAAGAAATAAAAGCATCAGCACGGTTAATCATTTCTACCAGTCGTTCAGACATACCTGGCACAATTAGTTCTTCTCCGTTTGATGGTCCTATCAGATTTGCCTCCGCCAAAGGGTTTTGGGATGATTCCCAGGACGTGACTGCCTCCCTCATGTACAGCCTTTGAAACGATCCCCATAAGTCCAAGATTGCTCCGCCATATACTAAGTACATATTCCTTTCAGCTAGGACTCGACCCAATTCCTGTGCTGCTTCAATGTAGTGTGATTTAACACCAACACTAGTTCCGCAAAACACACAGATGTTTTTAACTCGTCTTCTTGAAGTGGCTTCCATGTTTTACTCTGGATGTCTTTCAAAAGTTCAATGATGAGTTGAATTTATAATACCTGAAAAGGGTGAGTAAAAATAATAGCACTAGTACCTGCCAAATGACAATTATTAGTTAAACAGTAAAATAAATCGTGATAGTCAAAAAGATCTAGATCCTGTCGGAGAAATTAAAAGAAAACAAAAAACAAATCACAATTATTAGGAAAAGATAAAGAGATATAATATGTACAAGAAACTTAGTGGCTTGATTGGCGTCTATGCGTCAGGGACAAACTTCCCATCCAATTTTCTTATAAATTGGCAAACAGGGTCTTTTTGAGTCAGATTCCCGAGACTTAACTGTTGTCTTTCCTTTAAAAATTGTGTGTGTAATTTACGAATAGCAATATGAACATATCCACTAGGATGCGTCTCAAGAGTCGAAGAAATATCATCCATAAACTCCTTACTCAAGCCATCCCTAATGAATTTAATTTTGTCTTCGCGATTATCATACACCATTCCTAAAGAACGACAACGAGTATTGCAATTCCATCGTGCACATTTGAAACAAACACCCATTTGCTTAGCTTTACGTTTTTTTGCATAGGTGCTTCTTCCAAAACCAGGCAAGTAAGAAGTACAAGAATCAGAATACTCACCCGTTAATCGAACTCGTGCTTCGATTACCCAACGAATGTCATTAGAAATACCATGGATCATTAGTAGTCTCATCCTTTCCAAGCAAGCTTTGTAAACTTTAAACAGAGAATTTTGAGGGAGAGAGGGAAATTGCTTGTGAAAATTTGCGAGAACTTCTTCCATCTTATAATGACTAAATCTGCAAAAACTAAACACAAAAAATTAAATCACACCAAATCAAAATATATACAAAGATTGCATGGGTTGCCTCCCTGCGAGCGCTAAGTTTTAAGTCGTCAGCTAGAGGTTGCTACTCGAACGTTATGCTAGATCTGAAAGTGTGACATTTTCTTTTTGTCGCTCGAATGATTCTCCCCAGTAGTGCTTGACACGCTGACTGTTAACTTTGAATGTGTTGTTAGTATTGGGATCCAGTAACTCAACAGCTCCATATGGTAGAACCTGAGTGATCACAAATGGACCTGACCACCTTGATTTCAACTTTCCAGTGAAAAGTTTCAACCTCGAGTTGTATATCAACACTTGTTGCCTTGGTTCCAACTGTATGTGCACTATTTTTCGGTCATGCCATTTCTTGGTCTTTTCTTTGTACAATTTGGCATTCTCATAGGCCTGTAGGCGAAATTCCTCCTTGAGTTGGTGAAGTCTTTTCTCTCATGCAGCTTGTGGATCAAGATTCAACTTCTTCAGTGCCCAGTACGCCTTGTGTTCAAGTTCAACTTGCAGGTGGCATGCTTTCCCAAACACCAATCGATATAGTGAAATACCAATGGGTGTCTTGTAAGCTGTCCGGTAGGCCCATAATGCGTCATCGAGTTTTGTAGACCAGTCCCTCCTTGTTGATCCAACGGTTCTCTCCAAGATTCTTTTGATTTCCCTGTTTGAAACTTCAACCTGTCCATTTGACTGTGGATGGTAAGCAGTGGCAACCTTATGAGTAATTCCGTATTTTGATCGGAGTGCATCAAAATATCTGTTGCAGAAATGTGTGCCACCATCACTGATAATTGCACGAGGTGTTCCGAACCGAGTGAAAATGTTCTTTTTTAGGAATTTGATAACCACTTTTGAATCATTGGATGGCAGTGCAATTGCTTCAACCCATTTGGAGACGTAGTCTACACAGTAACCAGGATGTACAGATTTCTAAATGATGGTATAAAGGGTCCCATGACATCAATACCCCATACGTCAAATATCTCGACTTCCAAAATATTTTGTAACGGTCCTTCATTTCTTCTCGAAATATTCCTCGTTCTCTGGCACCTGTCACATTGAAGTGAAAACAAGTAAGCATCTTTAAAAAGAGTGGGCCAGAACAAACCTGATTGTAAAACTTTTGCTGCAGTTTTGTCCCCACTGAAATGTCCGCCATATGGTGATGAATGACAGTGCTGCAAACACTGTTGACCTCCTCATGTGGAACGCATCGTCTCAATAATTGATCAGCACATCGTTTGAACAGGTACGGCTCATCCCAAACATAGTGCTTGACTTCTTTGAAAAACTTCTTCTGTTGCTGAGTTGTCCATTCCAACGGCCATTTTCCTGACACAATGTAGTTGACATAGTCAGCATACCAAGGAACTTCCTGCTATTTCATGGCAAATAGCTGTTCATCTGGAAAAGTTTCTTTGATTGAAAGTTCTTTGCCAGCTGTTTCTCCATTCTCGAGCCTCGATAAATGATCTGCCACTTGGTTTTCTGTCACTTTCCTGTCTCGAATCTCTAATTCGAATTCTTGCAGAAGAAGTATCCAACGAATCAGTCTGGGTTTAGTATCTTTCTTCGTGATCAGATATTTGATTGCTGAATGATCTGTGTAGACTACCACTTTGGGACCCAGTAGATAAGAGTGGAATTTGTCAAAAGCAAACACAACTGCAAGCAACTCCTTTTCAGTGGTTGTGTAGTTGAGCTGAGCTTTATTCAGAGTCCTGCTGGAGTAATAAATGGTGTGGAAAATCTTTGCTTTGCGTTGTCCCAAAACTGCACCTACAGTAAAATCACTAGCATCGCACATCACCTCAAATGGAAGGGTCCAGTCTGGTGCTACTATGATGGGAGCAGAGACCAACTTCTGTTTCAAGATTCAAAAGCTTCATGGCATTCTTTGGTGAAGTTGAAAGGCACATCCTTCTCCAGAAGATTGCAAAGTGGTTTTGCAATCTTGGAAAAGTTTTTGATAAATCTCCTGTAAAAACCTGCGTGTCCAAGAAAACTCCGAATCCCTTTGACAGTTGTTGGTGGAGGTAGTTTTTCAATTGTCTCGATCTTTGCTTTGTCTACCTCGATTTCCTTTTGTGAGATCCGGTGTCCAAGAACAATGCCTTCCTGAACCATGAAGTGGCATTTCTCCCAGTTGAGTACCAGATTTGTGTCTTCGCACCTTTGTAACACCTGTTCCACATTATGCAAGCAATGGTCAAAAGAATCTCCAAACACAGAAAATTCATCCATGAATACCTCCATACTTTGCTCCAACATATCTGAGAAGATGGCCATCATGCAACGCTGAAATGTGGCTAGGGCATTACATAATCCAAATGGCATTCTGCGGAAAGCAAAAGTGCCATACGGACATGTAAAGGTGGTTTTCTCCTGATCTTCTGGAGCGATAGCAATCTGATTGTACCCTGAATATCTGTCCAGAAAGCAATAGTACTCATGTCCTGCCAGTCTATCCAGCATTTGATCAATGAATGGCAACGGAAAATACTCCTTCCTCGTAGCTTTGTTTAACTTTCGGTAATCCATGCAAACTCTCCATCCAGTCACCGTTCTTGTTGGAATTAGTTCATTCTTTTCATTAGTGACCATAGTAATTCCTTCTTTCTTCGGTACACACTGCATAGGACTCACCCAACTACTATCTGAAATGGGGTAAATGATGCCAGCATCCAACCATTTGATGATTTCTTTCTTTACAATTCTTTCATGATTGGATTGAGTCTCCGTTGGTGCTCCACTGTAGGTTTGTACTCGTCATTCATCAGGATCTTGTGCATGCAAAATGATGGACTAATGCCTCAAATGTCAGCTATAGTCCAGCCAATGGCTTTCTTGTGCTCTCGTAAAACTCTCAATAATTTTTCTTCTGTTCCAATGTTAGAGAAGAAGAAATAATAACAGGTAATTCAGAAGAGTTTCCAAGAAATGCATACCTGAGATGGTTCAGAAGTAGCTTCAACTCCAATTATGGTGGTTCTTCAATCGAAGGCTTGATTCGATCTTTCTTTGGGAGGTCCAGACTTTCAACTGGTGTTGTTGATTTGAAATGAAACGGCTTGTCAAGATAGTTGATATATTCCAGAATTTCAGCATTAAGCTCGTTCTCAGTCATGTTGGTGATGCAAGCTTCAAGTTTGTCCGTAGGAATTGTATCAGTATCCTGGATGATACTATCAACAACATCAATTCTGAAACATTCCTCCTCATTTTCATCACTTGGGAATTTCATGGCTTTGAAAACATTGAAAGTAACTTCTTGGTCCTGAAATTTCATGGTTAGTTCTCCTTTTTGTACATCAATCACAGTTCGTCATGTCGCCAAGAATGGTCTCCTAAGGATAATAGGCACATCTTTGTCTTCTTCTATGTCAAGGATGATGAAATCTGCTGGGAGAATAAGTTTGTCAACTTTAACCAACACATCTTCCACGACTCCTCTCGGAAATGCGAGCGTTCGATCAGCAAGTTGTAGTGAAACTGAGGTAGGCATTGCTTCTCCAATTTGCAGTTTCTTGTAAATAGAAAAAGGCATCAAATTAACACTTGCACCTAAGTCACATAAAGCCTTACCGATATAATGTTCTCCAATAGTGCACGGGACTGTGAAACTTCCAGGATCTTTCAACTTCGGGGGAAGTTTCCTCTGAATGATAGCACTACATTCTTCCGATAATGCTACTGTCTCATAATCTCCCAATCTCCGTTTTTGTGAAAGAATGTCTTTCATGAATTTGACATAACTGGGCATTTCTTCCAAGGCTTCTGCAAATGGAATGTTGATATGCAGCTTTTTGAACACCTCCAAGAATCGAGCGAACTGTTTGTCTAGTTTGTTTTTATGAAGACGCTGAGGAAAAGGTGGAGGTGGAGTGATATGTTCTTTTTCCTTTGCTTCTTTTTCCTCCATCTGTGGAACTGTATCTTTTGGAACTTCCTCGATTGTTGTCTTGATTCCAACATCTTTGTTGATTTCAGTACCGCTTTTCAAGGAAATGGGTTGACATTGCTCCTTCCCTCGGTTCCTTGGATTTGGTTCTGTGTTGCTGGGAAGATTTCCTGGCGGTCTGTAACTCTGAGCATTGGCCAGTTGTCCAATTTGATTCTCCAGTGCTTTGATAGAAGCTGATTGGCTTTGAAACATAGCTTCATATTTTTTTTTAACTGAGCTAGCACTTCTGCCATTACTGGTTCTTTTTCATGCTCTTGGCCTTTGTTCTGTTGCTGAAAATCCAGGTGGTGGATAGTTCTGCTGTTGGAATCCAGGTGGTGGATTATTCCTTTGCCCTGAATTGTTGCTCCATGAAAAGTTATGATGATTCCTCCACCCTGGGTTGTAAGTGTTGGAATATGGATTGTTCCCCTGTCTGTTGAAATTATTGACGTAATTCACCGTCTCTTCAGGTTGGGTTGGCTCTGATGCTCCTCCAAAAGGTGAACTTGTGGCTCCATGGTTACTTTGTGTGCTGAAAGTCTCCATGTATTTACAAATATGATCCAGCTTGGCATTGACTGCTGAATTGGCTCCAACTTCATAAATTCCTGCAATTCTTTGAATCAGGCTCCTTTCTGTTGGCCACAATGAATTGTTGTTGGCCATTTCTTCAATTAGGTCCCAGGCTTGATCTTCTCCTTTTGCCATCAAAGCTCCTCCAGCAGCAGCATCAATTGTGGTTATCATTATTCCAGAAAGTCCATTATAGAAGGTTTGGACTTGAAGCCATTTTGGAATCTCATGGTGAGGACATTTCCGGAGCAAATCTTTATACCTTTCCCAAGCTTCGTAAAGAGTTTCTGAATCTTGTTGCACAAAGGATGTGATGTCATTCCTCAGCTTTCCAGTTCTGGCTGGTGGAAAGTACTTTGCAAGGAATTTGGTGGCTAGATTGTTCCATGTTGTGATGGAACCTGCTGGTAGTGAATGTAACCAAGCTTTAGCTCTGTCCTTCAAGGAGTATGGGAAAATACGCAGTCTCATAGCTTCTTCAGCTTCTTGGTTGTAATTGAAAGTGCCGCAAACTTCCAGGAAGTTACTGATGTGAGTATTAGGATCTTCAGTTGCATTCCCCCCAAACTGAACTGACTACTGTATCATCTGAATGCAAGTTTTGATATCACCCGCATGGCTGGTAAGGGAGGAAGTACAATACATGAAATGAGTCTGTCAACCACCGGAATGGTTCTATCTCGAATAGGAATTGGTGGTGCAACCTCCAAAGGTTCAGGTTCCATGTTAACAATTGCTTCTTGGCCTTCTCGCCTTTCCCTTCCCAACTGTCTGATGGTTCTTTCAATCTCTGGGTCAAGCGGTTGAAGTTCAAAGCTTCTGGTTCGTCTCATGAACGATCTGAGAACCTGAAACACAAGAAAATAAAAACAATAAGTAAAAAGAAATTAGATACTAGCAAAGATATCTAACCTCAAAACTAATAAAAAAAGATAAATAAGTCCCCGGCAACGGCGCCAAAAACTTGATCGGTGCTTACACACGCGTATAACGTAAACGCACGTATCGTTCAAGTAGTATAAAAAGTATCGATCCCACGAGGACTTAAAACCTTTTTTTTTATCAATTTATGGAGTTAAATATTTACAAGTATCTAATAGATTGATTGTTTGATTGGGTGGTGACTTTAAAACTTAAAACAAGTAAATAAAATTACTTGAAAGTAGATTGAAGAAAATTCAAATTTATAAAACTATCCAGGGTTGTGATTTATTCCAATGTTATTTAAAAGATGATGTGGTTATCTTATTGTTGGGTAATATATTGATTTATTAACCTGGAACACTAAATTATGTAAAAGCCTCTTCCGATGGTCAATTACAAATACCTAGTATAATCCAATTGAACCATATGTCTATGTCAACCAAATTACCTAGATTCATTAAGATTAAGTTCCAATTATGGCTACCCCCGCCCGACATGTATATTCCTATCCTGTAAGGAAATCTATTAAAGAGTTATCTATCCTCAAGGAAGATCGTGGGCTATTGAGTCTAGGGTCTTAAACACAAAATCCCTTTTCCAAGTTCATTTTCAGTTTACCTAATCAATTTTATTAATGGCCAGTTAATTAAAAAGCATTAAAATTAAGACTCAATAAATAAATCTTTATATCACCCAAACTATAATTTAACCCCTTATAAACCGGTAATATTGGATTTCATCACAACCCCAGATATCTAACTTAGTTACGACACATAACTAGGGCTAATGAAATAAAAGACATAAAATTAAAATGCTGAAAAGTAATTGCGGTAAAGTAAAAGCTGAAAAGTAAATTACAATAAATTATATGCTAAGGTAAAAGGAATTAACTTCTACTATTTACTATTTAGATATCTCCCATAAATATAACATATAAACTTGTGATAATTTACTAACCAGCCTTATAGGCGGTAAGCTGATTAAGTCAAATTAAGTGCAACCAGCCATTAAGGCGGTAACAATAATTGTCCATAATCCAGCCATATAGGCGGAACCAAAATAAACCTGCCATATAGGCGGTAACAAACTTTAATTACCAACCGACCAATCTGGCGGTATCCTTATTTAGTCAGGTTTAACCAGATTAAAATGAATTACCAACCGGCCAATATAGCGGTATCCTTGTTAAGTCAAACTTTAAATAGTAAATATATTATAATTATGGGAGATTAATCTAAATAGTAATAATAAAAGCTTTACCTTTCACCCCAGCAAAGGAGAATTACCTCCTCATTGCTTGAAAAATAAAAACTACAAAAGTAAAGAAATGTAAGGATTGTGCGTAAAAGTAAATTACGGAAAGTAAAAACTAAAAAGTAAAGAAAAGAACGTGCGAAAGCATAAAAAAAATTACTGAAAGATGTAAATAAATAAACAAGATACAATCTTTTATTTATTCCTTAGGAAATTTCAAAGAAGAAAGTATGAATTTTACAAATGAAATGGCTTGTTATTTATAGGCAAAATTTTGCCTCCATCAAATCATCCATCAAATTCTACACCAAATCCATTATTAATTTCTCCACTAATTACTCCACCAAATCCATAATTGCTCCACTAATTGCTTATCTTGATTGGTGATGATTTGATAATTTTTTTTTATTAATTATTAATTAATTTATATTTTGCTTTGAAAATGATTGATAATGACTTTAATAATTACACACAACACATTTATGGATAGTTCATCAATTTCGGTCATGAAATCTTCAGAATTCGAAAATATTTTGTCTTTAAAAGTTGTAGATCTTTGCGTTTTCTTTAATCTGAAACTTGAATCAGCTCAATCCGATATCGGAGTAAAAAGTTATGCCCAAAATACGACAGATGCGCAAAACTGGAATTTCCAAAACTGCACTTCGTCAAAAACGCCCTTTCAAGTTTCCAATCTCCAAAATTAATATATCAAGTCCAATAATTGCCCTTAATTAACCCACATTTCATCCTAAATGATTTCATTGAGACCCGATATTATTTTATCTGCAAAATAAACTAAAACATATCAAAACGTTCATCAAACCCGAGAAATTAAACAAAATATTAAGTAAAAGGGGCGGTAAATATTGATATATTTTCCTCTCATCATCTACGACTTTGATTTAATCCAATTAAATAAAACCAAATACACATATTATTACATATTTTATAATTATCAAAATATCCTCTAATGGTGGAGATATTTATGAAATTACAATAATGCCCTTGTAAAATTATTTTGTTAACTATTAAATAAATTTGGATTAATCCAATTAATTTAACTAGATCAAAGTAAATAATTAATATTATCCAATAACACTTAATTATTTTAATTGATAATTATACTATTAAATATGATTTATTATCAAACATTATCGGCTATACAAGAGCTCAACGAGTACACTTCATATTGTGAGATTCTATAAGTCCAGACACGTTCGTCATATAAACCTAACTCATATGTACACAATTCGACCACCTATGAATTTGCTAAGAATACGAACATAAATTACAATAAGTGGAGGTTATTACATATGTTTAACAATCCCTCCGTCGTAGGCTATTCGAGTTGTGTTTAGGAAACATAAATTACAATATCAAGTCTCGAAATGCACATATCATATTATCAATATGCCCACGATTCTTTACAATTGATCAGAACATCATTTCCGATATATATGTGATCAACTATAGTGTTAGGGTTGGTGCTCGGAGCACCAATTTTTATTTGTATTTCCCTGTAAATACTTATGTAAATATTTTACTATGAATAAAAAAAATTTCTAGAATATAACATCTCTTTATATATAGTAAAGACGTAATTGACCATCAAATGATTAGTTATAATACAGTTGCAAAAGTGTCGCAACTGTCATTGAGTTGTATCATAACAGTATCATTTCTTAAGCAGTTCCTGGTCAAGGTTTACATTACTTGGTTAGTCAATAAACCCGTTGAGACTGGTACTCTTATAATGGAATCTTGGATTTTAATGGTTGCATAATAAACCATGAGACTTGGAGACTCGTATAGACATGAAGGTGTTTATATCGGATAAACACTGAAAGACTCACTGAAGATTCGTAATGAATGGTACACCAACGTCAAAATAAGTATCTTCTCGGGTTGAGTAGCGTAGTGATTCTTTGACTTGAGATACCACTGTGAATATATGAGATATCCTTAACACTTTGATGACAGTCACGTCACCGACCTATTTAGGTCAGACCTCCTCCTGTTTGTTGGGTGTGGACTGATCCTCAGGATTTCTTTTCTGTGTCGAGAAAGGATCTGTCAGTTCTATGTACATAGCATATGTATTCAACATTGGATTAACATTCTATTAAATCCATGGGCTCGTGGTACAGTTTAGAAGTGAGTCCTAAGTGTTATTAAGATATTGCTAATAGAGACGTCGATGTGATTATATCTATAGAGGTTTGGCGTTTATATCCATATTTTTGGAATAACCTGTATACCTGTGACAGATAGATTATATGTATGGAATGACCTGAACCTGTATGGTTCAACAAATTTAACCATGGTCGTCATAATTTATGAGAAGATAAATTATAGACAAGAAATTAGATTTCTTGATAGATATGCCAAACCTACAGAGTCTCACTAAAGAAATATACTCGTAGAGTACTAGGGCAACTTTTATGAATAATATTATTTATACCGATTAATAGTTAAATGAAAGATACATGCATAAATGGCTTTTTGATCATTTCTTAATTAATGTTTTGGTCATTTCTTAATTAATGTATATTTGTATTTAATATATGATTTTATGAAATACACATTAATTAATTTCAAAATTATGATATTTGACATATATCATTAACATATGTATTTGGATTATTTAAAGTAAATATAATACATATATTTAGATATTTATATTAAAAAAATTATTTAATTATTTAATTATTAAATAATGAAAAATATAAAATATCTAAGTTGATATTTTAGTTCGGAAATATCTTAGAGTAAATGTTTGACTTTTACATTTATTATAAAAGGTGTTAAAATTGATTTTGACTTCTTTATTTTTTGTTTGAAAATTGAAAATATCTATTTGCTTTTTTCTTAGCAAGTTTCGGCCAACCCTAATAGTATTTAAGGGTTTTATTTTTTCATTTACTTTACTTAAGTGTTAAGCATTCAAATATTAGAAAATAGAAATTGAGAGAAAAGTGAAGAACAAAGTAAGAAATTGAAGAAAACTTTAAGATTTGTAAGTTTTTTCAACTTTTCTTCAACTAGAAAAATATTTTTAGGGTTCTTAGCTACAACATGTGATGCTTGATTGTTTCTCTACTCTTTTAGTTTTGTAATAAGATGGTTGGAAGTATGAATGAAAGATGTATGCATGTATGTTAACAAAGTAAGCTTGTAAATAGTTTATAAGCACACTTTTGGTCATTAGATGATCTTTTTACACTCTAGAGTTGTTAGGCCACTCATTGATGACCTAAAATTATTCTTGAGTTGTTCCAAAGTGGTGAGACATATTTGACATTGTAGAGATTAAACTAAAGTGTTGGATTATATTAATTTTGATTAATTTTATTAATTTGATTAATTGGAAATTAGGATTTTAACCTCAACCAAAATTGAGGCTTCTCATATATGTGTTGTTTTATGATGTATGTAAGATATACAAATCATTTTGGTGTTGATTGGAAATCATGTAAGCTTGTTTTAGCAAACTGTGACCAAAATGATTAAAGGCCAAATTTTTAGAAGTTCTTGGCAATTTCAAGAAATTTGAGGATTTTTGTTGTGAGTTGTATTTGATGTATATGACATGTATAAATAATTTTGGTAGTGATTGAAAATCACCTAAATTTGTATTTGATAAATTAAGACTAAAATGATCAAAATACAAACCTTAAGGGTCTAACGGCAATATGGTTAAAATTCTGGATTTTGGGTAAAAATTGAATTTTTGAGCATTGAGTAATTAGAATAAATTAGTTTATTTTAATTACCCAAGAAAAATTATTAAAATAGGAAAAATTTGACTTTTCGTGTTCCACTGCGTTACCCGGTAATACCGCTTAAAACCCCAATAAAAATGGTATCAAAGCGAGTCTGATTCTAATCCATGATATGATTAGCCCTTTCAATTGATATTTAATCTAATCTTTACTTTATGCAAGTATGAATTTATTTAATTTGATTAAAATAAAGTGTATAATATCTTTTACGGAAAATCCCTATTTAAAATAAGGTTTTAATATGTATTTTATACATGTTTCATGATTCGTCATGTCAATACGGTTTATAAATAAATTTCCTATGAATATATCTGAGAACATGCCAAAGCTATGAGGATATAGCCGGTATGAATTTATTTGTACCAGATAAATATTTGATATTAGGTAAATTCAAGCGAAAGTGGAATCCTGAACGTGCCAAAGCTGCCAGGGTTATGCGAGTGTCTTGAATTTATCATTGATATGTTTAACTTTGATATGCCTAATTGTGAACATGGAAGCTATCACAGCGAGAAATGATCAGGACCGGAACCTAGGAGTCACTGGTGAGTGATTGACAATGAATTGTCTACCTAATTATAGGCACTGTATTTTTACATAAGACACGATGACGAGCCTCGTATGGAGGCACTACCCTTTAAGTTGCGGAAGTCACGGGAAACAGACGTCGGAAGGGAAAACTCAATACCTCACTAGATTTCATTCGTTTGCTTAGCCTTGGGATCGCTCGATTAATCTCTGTTTTAACTGTTGGACTCGGCCCAAAAATCACTGCATCACACCACCAACCCACACGCCCAAGCTCACCAAATCCCATCCAAAAAATATCCAATACATTAAACACATGTTAAAATCCAAATAAATCACATGCCTAAATTAAATAAATCAAATCAAATCCCATAAATCCCTTTCCTAAACTAAAACAAATCACCTTCCTAATTCAATCGATCTTTTCCTTGTAGCACACTGATTAAAAAATATTCCCCATCATTGCACAATCTTCTTTCCCTACTCATACAAAAAATCCCCTAACCCACTTTATAAAAGGGAGCTCATTCACTAGGCAAAGCAAAAAATCAAAACCCTCAGCCCCTTCTCTCTCTAGCCTTCACGCCTCCCCTCTCTCTCTAAGAAACCATAATGAAACCCTAAAATACACCCCAACACTCTCGCCTCTCTCTAACTCACATACAAACCCTAGGAGCTCTCCCCCCTCTCAACTCTTTTACTGACATTCACGCCATAACAAAAACAAACAAAAAAACCAAACACACACTCCCTAAATAGCCATACGCATACGCCAAAAAACACAAAGACTCACGGTTACACAAAAGCTTCACAGGAACCTGACTCACAGCAACAACAATCAATCTTCCATAGCAGTAAATGAAGACAAAGAAACCCTAACCCACAGCCGGCCTCCATATCTCTCTCTCTCGGTATGAAACAAAAAACCTAGAAAGACTCATCTTCTACCTCTCGCACCCCTCACCAACAATCTCTCTCCTCTCTCGGAAAAACACCTAACTGCCCCTCACTGAACAAAACCCTTGACACCACTCATAATTGCCACAAACAAACACACAGGCCACGTGAAGATCTAGGACACACATAGCGCACGTCTCCAAATGGCACATCACCGACAACAACAAAGTACATCCATGTGAAGCACAAACCAGACACACAGGCAGTGGTGTGAGCAGCACCCAGAAACAAAACCAAAATTGCCCAAAAACCCTTAACGATAGCAGCCCCCCTCACATACACTTTAACCGACACAAACCAGCCTCACCAAATAAACTATATACACTCTCAGCCATTCAACACAAACAGGCAAATAAAACCAGCCCTTACTGACAAACTCAATCCATACAGCCGAACACACAAAAGTAGACCAATGACCCATGTACACGTGAAAGAAAATAAGGCAAAACCCACCGACTCACAAGCTGCTGAAACACATAGCCACACGCAGCCCTTCTACCGACTAGGACCAATCAACACACCATGGCCCGCTAACCGAACCATCACAAGCAAACAAAAAACTGCCCTCACTGACCAAAACAAGACACAACAAACCAACCAAATAATCTCCTAAACAGTGGCCGAATCTCTAAACTGACCCCAAATCAGTTCGAAAACCAGTCCCAAAATACAACCAAAACAACAATATAATAACCTCGGAAATAGCGAGTGAAAATAGAGAAAACAGCGAGGAGAAATAGCGAACCAGTGAAAACAGCGGAAACACCAATGCACTCCGAGAAATGACTTAAAAGGTAACACCTGAGGGCACCTTCTGTTGTATTTTATTTTGTCATCCTGGACACGACATGCTTGGTTGGACGTGGAATACATCCAACCGGGTATACAAAGTCCTATATTAAAAACGACCGAGTTCTTTGGCCACATATTTATTGTTCCGCATTTATTTTACATTATTAGCCTTTTATTATTTCGTATTTAATTTCTGTTTATTGTTGTTTTATTGTTCCGTATTTATTTTGTATTTCGTTTGTTTGTCTCTTCGGTTATTTATGGTCATATGCATTATCATGTTTCATGTATGCCAATATTTGGTTAGTGATTGAGTGTTGCTTCTCGAGGTATATTGGATGGAAACCCAGAAGTAAATTCCACAACCGAATCTGAATGGACGGTAGTACGGTCTATACTTGGGATATAACTCCATATACCGCTTGAGGAAACGTTCACGCATTTGTTCATGAGATCTTTATTGGACAATTATGACCCATAACGTCACCATTTGTACAGATCATGGTGTTGTTGTACAAATTAGCTATGTGACAAAGGAGACTACTCTCTTATCATTTGTGATTAGATCACCTAGATGTATAAATGATAGGAGGTCCTTATGATTAGTTCCTGGATTGAGATGATATGAGACAGTATCAGTCCACGAAGGATTAATCATTTAATATCCCTAGTCAGAGTATTATCGAGATTGGACATCGATAAATGCATAAAATATTAGTATTACACTTGTGCGCGTTGTGATGGCACAATAACATAGTTCTCATATATTTGGGTATTGGATACTCATGCAAGTGTAATATGAGGTTGTGTTTTACCGATAGTACGGAAAATAGCTTCGCTCTGGATAGACCCCTTCAGAATTCCATTGGTACTATGACTATGTGTCTATGGAAGTCCGAAATCAGGGTAGGTGTATTTGGTCTTAACTTGAGACTTGCACCGCTAATACTTACGACAATCAATATGCTTTGGTTTTGGTCGTCCAGGACTTTAACAGGTTATGTGTACGCCTCTGCTAGGTATATTGAGAATCGTAGTGTATTGGGTGTGATGTCAAGACGGAAGTATCATTCCAGTCATAGTGGAGATGATGTCACGTAGGATACGATACTAGTACTCTTTATATGCTGCAGCTATCGAGATATTATGACTAGGTCATGTATATCTGATTATAAAGACTAGTTACCAGACATCCGACATGTGCTTCATACGGGACAGACACAATTCCAGCCCCAGACCTAGCACATGACATCGGATACTGGATCGACATGCACGATACCACGTATACTACGCCTGATATAGATCGCTTATTCTTGTAAGCATGTTTCTGGAGATTTGGGTAGGCATGGCGTTTTGCTATAGGCCAACCTTGTCTTGTAAATCAGTAAAGTGTAGTACTAGGTATGTACGTGTTCGGATAGTCCGACAATCGAATTTACTGCCAACATATCCGAGGATCTCATGGGTCGCTTCCCGAAGATTCACCGATGACGTATGACTCACACTTCATTAATTTGGGATTAATTAGATGAAAGAGAAAATTAATCTGGGATTAATTACGAAGATATTTTATCTGGGATAAAATATCATTTAAAGAGAGAGAAAGATTAATTTGGATTTAATCAAAAAATTAATATATTCGGTATATTAAACAAAATTGGATTTTAACGCGGAATTAAAATCAGATTTTAATTCGGGCGAACGAATTAATTTAGAATTAATTCGTTAGCGACGTGAATAGTAATTATGCTTGGCATAATTATTTAATTAAATTAGATTTAATTACGACGCAACGAAAAATTCGTTAAATTGGAATTAACTAACTCGAGCCCAGGATTATTTGCGAGCGCATTCGTATTTCGAATTCGAGTGCGGCACACAAGTCATTTCAAGCATCAAATTATTATTCATATCAAACGTTAAATCGCTAGTCACTTCATGCGTCAAATCACTTGTCACTTTGAGTGATGTGACTTGACAACTTGTCACTTTGAGTGATGTGACTTGACAACTTGATTGATGTGAATAGTGATGGGAGTGTGATGGCATGATAAACATTTAATATATTTAAATATTTAGTATTTGTTTTGATTTTAGAAATCTATTAATTGATTTTTGGAAAATCAAAATAAAAGTGTATTTGATACACCTTTTCTCACCAACCATCACAACACTCTCTCTCACCTCTCTTCTTCCTCATTCACGCCCACAAGGGGCTGCTTTTCTTCTTCTTGTTTCAGCTCACTGCCGTGAGCAAGGGGAAAGAAAAGAGTGATTTTGTTGTAAAATCATAGTGCTAGCACACTCCGGAGTCGTCCGTAGGTGATAGGGAAACCCACCGGTGTGCATGGAATCAAATCACAAATCTTGGACCTTGATGAAGATGATCCAAAGCCGAAAATGGAGGAGGATAAAACTGCCACTTCCGAGCACTCCAAGGGCAGAAAAGAATTTTTTGTTGTCCACCGCATCGCTCAATCGATCGATGTAAGTATTCCGTAACTTCTCGATTGTATTCGCACTTATGTTTTATGCTTGATTTGATCCTTGGGACTTAGAGATTTCCCAACAATGGTATCAGAGCGAGTAAAAAGCATGAAACTTGATTTAGGGCTTAAAATTGGGTAAATTGATTTTGAGCATGAAATAATGAAATTGGATGATTTAGTATGCTTAATTGATGTTTAATTGAAGATTGATTGGATCAATTTCATGAAATTATGTTTGGAACATTTTTCCCCAAATGGGTTAGCTTGGCGAATACTCATAGTGCCCTAATGTCTTGGATTTTGATTTTTGATTCATTGGATGAGTTGGAATCATGTTGGGAATATTGATTTAGTATTTGATTGGATTAAATTCGGAATCGATTTGAAAAACCCTACTATGGCCGAGACATGTAAAGCATGTAATGGGTTGATTTTTCATAATTGTATTGGACATGATTTAATGTTAATAAACATGATTAATTGGGCTAATTGGTGTTTTGGAAATTTTAAATTGGGTAATTAATTATGTTATACACTTTAGAATAATTAAATTGTGAAATTGGATTTTGTAATTTAATTATGTTGGGCCAATTTTAGAAATTGGGCTTGAATGTTGTAAATGTGCTAATTGGGCTTGGTGGTACCAAGATGGCTTTAGGCTAAATTGGTTTGATCCAATTGGGCCTAAAACCATTTCCGTAAAGTCCAAATGCGACTAATGGACCTTTAACTTTAATTGGGCCTAATGGGCCTAAATTGGTTTCAAGGCATATAAGGGTGATTCCTTTAAATGGGCTTTAGTCTTTAGGTTTGACCCATGTTGACCAAAAGTCAATGCCTTAAGAAATTAATTGAAAGACCATTTGACTTTAATTAAATTAACGTTGGACGTTAATCGGGCTTTGAGACCCCGTAACGATTAAATTTGGAATTTAAGTCGTAAAGGTTCTTAATAAAGTGTAATATTTAATTTGGAATTAAATAGTGAATTAGTATTAAATACATATTAAATTGGATTTAATGTTGTAATTTAATTTAATTCGAGAATTCATACTTTGAGTACTTATTCGCAAAACGAGTTTGACTCGCGCAAAATCAATTCGTTGTTTGAACATTAGATGGTCATTAATATTCAGATTAATTAATTGGATTAGATTGATTGGTAACATGCTTGTGTGAATACATGATTGCGATGCATGAATAATGTATATCGGATGGATATTAGATGGGTGGGGCAATTTTGGAAATTATTGTAATAAATTTAGAATTTATTAAATTGGACCTGCGTGTCCAGCCTATTACCTCCTTACTCTGTGTATTTCTCTTCTCACCTATTCCTCTCAATGTAAATGATGTTTCTTTAGAAGTGTAGTGTAAGGGTAGAAGTAATACATATGCCAGCGGGAGAGAGAAATGGAGAGATTTGATCTAGAATCAATGTATAAAGTATACATCCATATATCATTATTATTTTATTATACGCGCTTTATTATGTGTTTAGAATGCATGTTTAAGGGTGTATGATGATGAGACCTTAACAAAGATAATAAATTGGTTGCCAATTTACACGCGAAAAACCCTTACAAAATATTAAGCGTTTTTCCTTGCATTGAGTGATTCTTACTCAAGATCCAAGACTAGCATTGGCTAGTTGGCCAAAGTCAAGGCCTTTGTCCGTCGAGGATGTGTTTGAATCACGAGAGCTTTGTTCCATATTGGTGTCTTGTCCAAGTCGTGATTTGTTGGCCAAAGTCAAGATCACTTCTTGTCCATCGACATTGATTACGAAGCTTTCCATGGTCAATGGGTTCCGCTTAACTGGGATCATTAAGTTTGTTGTGCCGAAGCCAAGGCTTAATTGATTTAGAGGAAAAAGGTTAAGGAATATATTGGATATATTGGCATAGTTAAGATATATGTTTCGAACTTGGATGTCCACCTACTGGATCTAGGAATTGGATGAGATCCAATTGATCTTAGAGATCTACCTAGTTATGTATCATACAATTTGTTGGCCAAAGACAAGATTGTGTGTTATTTAACGGGATCCTAGCCCAATAGGAAACACGGTTTCCCGAGTACTCGACAGAGGGTTAGAGGCTCGCCGAAAAATAGTGGGAGACAAGAATTAAATTTGCAATATTCGTTTAGATACTTGCCATACGCGCTCAATCAAATATTATTCGTCAAATAAATTAATGTTAGTTGGACTAATATTTAAATCGTTGTTTTAAAACAGTTGGACTGTATTCAAACTATTTCAATTTATAGTTGATTTTATAATTGGATTATAGTAATCAATGTATTTGATTTTCACCAAGTAAAAGTATAGTTAATTAATATAGTTGGACTATAGTAATCATTATTTTTAAAAGTACCTGAAACCGTTGATTAAATAGTTGGACTATTACAATCAAGATTAAATTGAAAGATTAGTATTTAAAACATAATCCTAGGGAAAATGTGTTTAAACGACTTTAATTTTCAAATTGGGAATAAAATATCAGGATAGTCCTGAAAACTGAGAAGTTATTTTATTTGATAAAATAACATCTTAGGCATAAGCCCGAAGTTAAGCAAATAGTAGAGCATGATCTTTGGAAGATACATGTGATGATAACTTTAGTGCTTAATCCATTGTGCTTGCCATAATGACTCATTAATTTCTTAATCAGAACTAAGGATTGGATCCTTAAAGTATGATGATGAAATTGAAGGATCTTCATAGATCTATTCTTAGATCTTAGAGGTATTAAATTGCAATTAATAACTATTGGAGAGTTAATGGCTATTCTCAAGGAGACAAAGCCAATGTTTTCAATAAGGCGAGTAGCGCAATGCGCACCTTACTTCGATATTCCAGAAACCCAAGGCTTGGCCAAAGGCTTCTAGAATGTAGAAAAGGGCAAAGGCAAAATCATTATTATCTTCTAGGAAGATAAAAGACATAGCCCAAGATGTCTGCTTAAACTGTGGCAAACGGGGTCACTGAAGCGTGACTGCCGTATGAACAAGGCAAACATGAAGGAATAAAAGAAAGGGCAAGGCTCTGACTTTAAATATATTTGTCATAAAAATGTTCGCTACTAGTATTAAAATTAGATTTTAGATACTAAATAGTGGTACATAAATATATGTACTGGTGTGCAGTATCTGCTATGAGTAGGATACTGACTTTAGTTGAGATTAATCTGCAAATCAGAAACGGGATGAAAGTCACTGTTTTAACCGTAGATACTTAAGTTTAAGAACTACCCTTATGGTATGTACTTAAATTGGGAAACTGTTATAATGTAACTAGTTTGACTAGAAACATTATCTCTATATCGAGTATAACTCGTTGCAAGTATACCTTTATATTCTAGAACACTAAAGTGTTTTATTATATAAAGATGATATTAACATAAACACATTAGATGTGAATAACAGTATTTATATTTTGAATATGAATAAATCTCAAACATATAACATGACAAACGAATAGCTCAAACTGATTTGATCAGTTAAGACTTATTTGTGGCAGTGTTGTCTGGGACACATTAAACAAGACTCGTATATCCACACTTTCGAAGAGTGGGTACTAGGACAAATTTGATTTTTCGAATGAAGTCTACGAATATAGTTTATTGGGCAAAATGCCTAAAATACCTTTTACTTGGTAAAAGTGTAAGAGCCATCGATCTGTTAGCCCTCGTTCATAATGACGTAAGTGGGCCTATATCTAGCTGGGCTAGAGGTGGATATAGATGTTTCGTGACCTTTACGGACGTGGCATCTCGTTATGGTTATGTGTTTCTTTTGAAACAAAAATCGGGAACTTTTAGAGTTTCGACATACAGATCGGCTGAAGTATTAAAACATCACGGTTTGACCATGATGAAAATACTTAAGCAATAAGTTTCTAATATACTTGAAAGAGTATAGTATTCTTTAAAAGAAGACTCCTCCCGGAACACGTCAGTTTGACGGTGTGTCCGAACAGAGAAACCAAATTTTGTTGGACATGATAAGGTTAATCATGAGTCGCTCTGAGCTACCATTTCCTTCAACGGATAAGCATTTAACAGTGCAATACTTATTTTGAATAAGGTTCCATATAAATCTGTTTGACAGACTTCATATTAAATATGAACAGGAAAGAAATCAAGATTTCTCACTCCTGAAGATTTGGGAATGCTAGACATGTGTTTAGATGATACCAAACTAAAATCCAAATTGGATAAGTGCCTAATATAATTGGTTATCCTAAGGAAACCAAAGTATAATGCTTATACATCTCATATGAGAATAATATAGTTGTTGCTCGCCATGCGATTTTCCTAAGAAGAATACCGACATGCAGTGGTAAGTGAGAGGATAGTAAAACTCGATGAAAATCGGAGTAATACTGTTCAAGGCACCAAGTCCTTAATGGAACACAAACAGTTCATCAAGGATGAAACTACCAGTAATCTTCGAATACACAAGAACCGCGTAGGTCGGAGAGAGTCAGAAAATAACCTGGGGTATGGGTTTCTGATCTCACCTCATAAAGATGTCAATCTTATTGAGGAAGACGAACTGACTACGTTGATGAAGTGACATAAGGTATCGACTCCCTATTATGGCAAAGTGTCATACTGTCCGAAATGGATTCTAGGTATATCAACTATGTTTGGACACTAGTTGATGTACCGCAAGGCATTGTGCATATTGGTACTATATAAGTCTTCAAGGAAGACATACATGGATGGCAACATACCAACATACTAAGCTAGGCTTGTAGCGAAAAGGTATCGTTATCAACATTATGCCGATTACGAAGAATCTTTTACCTATTGCCACGTTAAATCCATTTGGATAATGCTTGCTAATACTGCATGTTTCATTTATGAAATATGGTAGCAGAATGGGAAAATCATTTTCCTAAAAAGGAAACCTTTTGGAGGATGTTTATAACCTTCTGTCGATTTTGTCGTACCAAAACTAGCAAACAAGGTTTGTAGGTTATTCGATTCATGTTTGGATTGAAGCAAGCATTAGATTCTTGGAATTATCGTTTTGATGTAATCATAATAGTTTATGATTTGATTCAAAACGAAATGATTCTTGTGTATATAAGGAGGTTAGTGGGAGCGCACTGAGAGTGACTGTCCTAAATAATAATGATATGTCTTTTCTTGGAAATGATATTCCCATATTACAATCGGTGAAAGCTTGGCTTTCATGAAAATTCTCCGTAGAATTCTTGGGAGTAACAACCTTTATTATATGAATAAAGATCTATGGGATAGATTTAAAGTTGTTGACACTCTCCGAGAACTCACACATTGAAAAATATACGTGACCTGGTGTCTCATACGCTTTAAACATATAAAGTCACAAACAGGACAATCCAAGTGATAGTCACTGGATTGATATTAAGAACATCCGTTAGTATCTTAGAGAACTAAGGATGCTGTCTTAAACTATGGAGAATGAGAAATTAAAGTGACTGGGATCACTGCTGCAAGTTTCCTAACCGATAAAAAATGACTTTAAGTCGCTAAATGGTACTATACAGTTTGAATAACGGAACAGTGAGCTGGAAATCTTCCAAGCAAGATACTGTTACTGAAAAAAACAACATATGTGGGTAATTACTGCAGCTAGGCAGCAATAGAAGCCATCTGGGTCATTAATAAATCTAATTAGATTAGATATAGTTCTGTTAGCAGCTGAGCTAGGCGTCAGCGCAGGGTAAAGAATTAATGGTCTCATCAACGATCCAGAAATATACTTCGACTATTCATCTGATTCATTCGGATCATACATCGTGGCGATGTGATGATCGTATAAATCACATCAGATGATAATCATGCAAATCCGCTGACGAAAGCCCTTCCTCAGCAGTTTGAGCGAACCGTACATAGTTCGGGTGTAAGACACTCGAGTGACTGGCTATAGGCCAAGTGGGAGATTGTTGGACAGTTATGACCCATAGCGATACTATTTGTACAGATCATGGTGTTGTTGTATAAATTAACTATGTAAAAAAGGAGATTGCTCTCTTTTCATTTGTGATTAGATCACCTAGATGTATAAATGATAGGAGGTCCTTATGATTAGTTCCTGGATTGAGATGATATGAGACAGTATCAGTCCATGAAGGATTAATCATTAAATATCCCTAGTCAGAGTATTATCGAGATTGGACATCGATAAATGCATAAAAGACTAGTATTACACTTGTGCGCGTTGTGAGGGCACAATAGCATAGTTCTCATATATTTGGGTATTGGATACTCATGCAAGTGTAATAGGAGGTTATATTTTACCGATAGTATGGAAAACAGGTTCGCTCTGGATAGACCCCTTCGGAATTCCATTGGTAGTATGACTATGTGTCTATGGAAGTCCGAAATCAGGGTAGGTGTATTTGATCTTAACCTGAGACTTGCACCTCTAATACTTACGACAATCAATATGCTTTGGTTTTGGTCGTCCAGGGCTTTAACAGGTTCTGTTTACACCTCTGCTGGGTATATTGAGAATCGTAGTGTATTGGGTGTGATGTCAAGACAGAAGTATCATTCTAGTCGTAGTGGAGATGATGTCACGTAGGATACGGTACTAGTACTCTTTATATGTTGCAGCTATCGGGATATTATGACTTGGTCATGTATATCCGATTATAGAGACTAGTTACCAGACATCTGACATGTGCTTCGTACGGGGCAGACACAATTCCAGCCCCAGGCCTAGCACGTGACATCGGATACTGGATCGACACGCACGATACCACGTATACTACGCCTAATATAGATTGTTTATTCCTGTAAGCATGTTTCTGGAGAATTGGGTAGGCATGGCGCTTTGTTAGAGGCCAACCTTGTCTTGTAAATCGGTAAAACGTAGTATTAAGTATGTACGTGTTCGGATAGTCCGACAATCGAATTTACTGCCAATATATCCGGGGTTTGTTAGAGGCCAACCTTGTCTTGTAAATCGGTAAAATATAGTATTAGGTATGTACGTGTTCGGATAGTCCGACAATCGAATTTACTGCCAATATATCCGGGGATCTCATTGGTCGCTTCCCGAAAACTCACCGATGACGTATGACTCGTACTTTATTAATCTGGGATTAATTAGATGAGAGAGAAAATTAATCTGGGATTAATTACGGAGATATTTTATCTGTGATAAAATATCATTTAAAGAGAGAGAACGATTAATTTGGAATTAATCGATAAATTAATATATTCGATATATTAAACGAAATTGGATTTCGACGTGGAATTAAAATCGGATTTTAATTCGGGGGAATGAATTAATTTAGAATTAATTCGTTAGCGACGTGAATAGTAATTATGCTTGGCATAATTATTTAATTAAATTAGATTTAATTACGACGTAACGGAAAATTTGTTAATTTGGAATTTACGAACCTGAGCCCGGGATTGTTTACGAGCGCATTCGCATTTCGAATTCGAGTGCGACACACAAGTCACATCAACCGTCAAATCATTATTCACATCAAGCGTCAAATCGTAAGTCACTTCAAGCGTCAAATCACTTGTCACTTTGAGTGATGTGACTTGACAACTTGATTGATGTGAATAGTGATGGGAGTGTGATGGCATGATAGATATTTAATATATTTAAATGTTTAGTATTTGTTTTGATTTTAGAAATCTATTAATTGAGTTTTGGAAAATCAAAAAAAAAGTGTATTTGATACACCTTTTCTCACCAACCATCACAACACTCTCTCTCACCTCTCTTCTTCCTCATTCACTCCCACAAGGGCTGTTTTTCTTCTTCTTGTTTCAGCTCACTGCCGTGAGCAAGAGGAAAGAAAATAGTGATTTTATTATAAAATCATAGTGCTAGCACACTCCAGATTCGTCCGTAGGTGATAGGGAAACCCACCCGTGTGCATGGAATCAAATCACAAAGCTTGGAGCTTGATGAAGATGAGCCAAAGCCGAAAATGGAGGAGGACAAAACTGCCACAACCGAGCACTCCAAGGGCAGAAAAGAATTTTTTATTATCCACCGCATCGCTCAATCGATCGATGTAAGTATTCTGTAACTTCTCGATTGTATTCGCACTTATATTTTATGCTTGATTCGATCCTCGGGACTTAGAGATTTCCCAACAATTGTGTGCTCGCTTTTATTTCATTTACTTCTATGTGTGAAAATCTTCGTGTCGCTTAAACCATCTTGTATGTGTTGCATGAGACTCGGTTATACTATTGCATGAATCCGTCCATTAGACGTGGCATAAGTAAGGGACCATTCCGAACCCAACGGTTTGAGGTCTTCCCTTGCGAGGGGTGAGTGCGGCCTTAAATTATTTTTCAGTTCACACTGGGTGGCGACTCCATTTATTTCTCCGGTTTAGTCCTCTGCGGGCTACTCCGTACTCTCGACCGGGCCGCGAGCCTAGAACAGCATCGCCGATTTCTGTGTCCTACAGTCTGGCGACTCCACTATGGATAGAGAATCGGTCCCGAAATAATGTCTTGTAATGTTTGTGATTCGTGCTTTAGTTAACTGTGTCTACAGTGGGTTGAAGGGGTTTAATCAAAGGCATTATTAGAGCTAGGTAATGGTTTGGTGTATTCCTTCATTCACTACCTTTCTATAGCTGAAAGGAAAAGCTGTGAAGGCACCTAGATAATCATTTACTCGAAGCTTACTGTGATGGACTAATTTGGAGGATAGATTTTTTATTCCTGTCACCAATGCGATAAAAGCCTAAGAGACAAGGATATTTAAGAGAGTTCGCTCCACCCTCTATCTGGGGAATTTTCAATAAGAAATCCATTTGACAGTCATTCACGTATCATCACTCGTTGGCACGTACCTTAGCATATAAAAAAGGTGCGCTCACTTGGTCGTCCGAACCCTTGAGTGGGGAGACCTATTTGTGGGCAATCCTTCGCTGGCGGTGTTGGGGTTGGTGCTCAGAGCGTCAATCCAGACCGTATTTATGTCTGATTCATGAATACGAACATCTCTTTTTCCCCTAATATTACTTAGATAGTGGTTACACATCTTGTTTTTATATGCGTATTTGATCTAATTACTATTAGATTGAAACTAAATGCGGTTTAGTGATATGTATATATTAGACAAAGGCCCAATAATATATAATACAGTACACAGTTACAAAGTTAGTTTGTAATTGAAATTAGGAAGTGTCACTGCTAAATATATATTATCAAATATAGTTCTTGGTCAAGATTTACTAACACAGGTTAGTTAGTCAAATCCGTTGAGACCAATACATTTCATATATCGAGACTTGGTCCGATGGTTTATCCCAATGAACCATGAGTATTGGGAGACTCGTATAGACGTGTAGGTGTTTATAGTGGATAAACATTGAATGACTCACCGAAGATTCTTAATGGATGGTACACCAACATCAATAAGAATATTCTCAGGTAGAGTAGCATAGTGATCATTCGACTTGAGATACCACTGTGGATGTATGAGACATCCTCCACACTTAGATGGCAGTCACATCACCGATCTATTTAGATCAGACCACCGTCTGTTTGTTGGGTGTGGACCGATCCTCATGATATCCTGTGTTTATCAAGATAGGATCTCTCAGTTCTGTGTACAGAGTATAGAGAGTCCATATGTGATAGTCTGTTAAATATGTGGCCACAATATACTTCGGAAGTGAGTTTCGAATGTTATTTATAGATTGTTAATAAAAACGTCGACGTGATAATACCTAAAGAGTTTTGATGGTTACATCTATATCTCTGGGATTATCCGGATACTTGTGACGGAGGGATTATACATATGCAATGACCTCGACCTGTATGATTCAGTGAGTTTATATGTGATCGTCATAATTTACGGGTGGGTAAATTATGGACACGAAATTGAATTTCGTGACGAATATGTCTGAATCTAGAGAGTCTTACTAGTGAAATATACTCGTAGATCACTAGGGCAATTTTTATGAATAATACTGATTATTTATAAGTCATTTAAATGTTAAACGAAAAATACATGCGAATGGACCTAATAGTCATTTCCTAATTATTGTGTATTTATACTTAATGATAGATTTTGTTAAATACATATTAATTAAATGTCAAATTGAGATATTTGACTAATATCATAAATATATATGTATTGGGATATTTAATGTAAATATAATACATATATTTAAAATATTTGTATTTAAATTATTATTTAATTGTTAAATAATTAAATTAATTAAAATATAAATATCTTAAAGTTGTGATATTTATGGAAATGCTTTTTGTTGCTTTATTTGAATTAAGAAAATCATTAAATGGTTTGATGATGACTTATGCAAGTTGATTAAAGCTTTAAATGAAACAAAATAAAAATATCTAGATATTTTTATTTTTTTTACTTATCAATTTTGGCCAAGGCTTAAATTTGTGAGTATATATTGTTTTGTTTCATCTTTTAGGTTAAGAGAAGTTCATTAGATACCAAATAAAACATAAAAGAAGATGAGAGAAAAGCTTGAAGGCCCAAAGAAGAAAGCTTGGAAAAATCATATTTTTGTAAGTTTTTCTTCAAAGTCTTCAACATGAAAATTATTTCTAACATGCTTAGCATCATTTTGTGTTGCTTTGGTGTTGTCTCTCCTCTTATAGTTTGTGTTTATTTTGGTTGTGAACTTTGATGAAAGATTGATGCATGTAAGTAAGCTTGAAATGGTTTCAAAGCTTTACTTTTGATTTTTAGAAAATCAAGTTGTCATTCTAGAGTTTTCAAAGTGGTGAGGCTTGTTTGGCGAAGTACTGTATGGATTAAAGTGTTGGATGTTGTAAATATGGTGAAATTGGTCAATTTGATGAAATTAAAAAATTAGGGTTCATAACCCACTCCGAATTTGGGGCTTTTCATAGATGTGATGTATTATGGTATGAATATGATGCATGTAAAATTTTGGGTTGATTGGATTTGATCTTGGCATGTTTTGAATAAAAGGGACCAAAATACAATTACTTCAAAATTTAGGGTGCTCAAGATAATTAGCTCAAAAATTGGGGATTTGTGTGAAATCTGATTTTGATGCATTAGATGTGTTGAAAAATATTTTATAAATGATTTAGAATCATCCAATATTATATTTGATAATTTTTGAACTAAATAATCAAGTTACAAAATTTTGTGGCAATTCGATAATTACCAAGAAATTTGATCTCTTGTGTAATTTTTCAGAATTTGATAATTAAATAAATAAGTTTATTTAATTGATCCGAAAGAAATTTTGAAATCGGAAAATTTTGATTTTCCACTATTCCGCTGCGTTACGGATTTCCACCATAAAACTCCATCAGGCGGGAGCCTTTGTCTATACTCCTATAACCCCGCATGTGAACCATAGTTGTATGACCTATAGAAGCCACCCTTTTATGCTTTTGATAACCACATGCATATTATATCTCATACATCACACATATTTCATGCATCTCATGTATACATACATCATGTTAACCCCAGTGTCTTAAAAGCCATCATAGATATCTGTTGGGTTAGAAAATAGAGTAAGATTTGTCAAGAAGAGTTTAACGAACATGGATATCGGGGAAAAGGAAATTGAGGAATAGAAAACTTTACGGAAAGAATAGAAAGACCATTGGGGGCCTAAAAAAAAATAGAGAACAAAAAAAAGAAAAAGAAAAAAATTTATTTGTTCTTAGTGCTTAATAGTTAGGCATAAGTCCGGTGATGAAATTGTTTGCTGTTGGGTGAAACCTTAGAAACGATAAGTGCGAGATATGCTCTCATCTGGTATTTTGAGTGGTTGATCTCGGCTAGACTCGCGGGCACTTAATTACAGGATCCTAGCAGTAGAAGCCTGAGTAGTCGGCGAGGTGACTAGTTGAAGAGATGGCGGATCAGTGAATGACTGTTTGCTTAGGTGTCCATCCTGGATTACTTGTGTTATGATATGTGATATGGTTGGAAACGACGGAAAAGTCTCTGAAGAGGAAAAATAAACCACCTATAACCGATAAATGTGAAGCTACCCATGGGCGAGTATTAGGACCACTATGAGAAGAAATGCTACCTTAAAGGGTAGGTGTGTGGATGAAAAAAAAGGAAAAAGAAAAAAGAGAGACGAAATAGAAAGAAAATCATATCATATTGAGTACGAGGAAGTAATCACAGAGCATGATCAAGACATCTCGGTTGGTTAGACCCACTGATCCAATTCTTCGAGATAAAAATCATCGAGTCGGCTTACTTAAGGATTAAGCTGCGAAAGAATCTTGGCACACACACTTGGAGTCTAGTTCAGATCATTTACTCAGACGGTCGGATTTGAGTTGTATCAAGTACTTTGAACGCTCTCTGGTTTCGACACTGAGCATCCTTTGAGGGTAAAAATATGTAAAACTATGGGAACTACCTCGTAAAAGAGAGTAAAGTGGTATGACAGTACGGAACACCGCATCAAATGATCTTCTTTGGCCGAGTACAAGCAACGTAGAACAAAAAAGATAAAACAAGACTGGGGGCGACCAGTCTACCACCCCGCGAATAAGGGATATAACAGGAACTTGAGCCATGAGACAAAAGAGAACTAAGCAACCACCAGAAGAGAACTGGCAAAAGGAAATTGTAAGTAGACCCAGTGAGCGACCAAAGATAGTTATAGGCAAAGGACACCAAGGAGCACGAGAAAGATCTAACCCATCGGAATAAGAAACTGTTGGACAGTTATGACCCATAGCGTCACTGTTTGTAAAAGACATTGTGTTTTTGTAAAAAATTAACTATGTAGTAATGAAATTGTCTTTTACCGTTTTATATTTATTTACTTTGATATATAAATGGTAGAAGTCCTAATGATTAGTTCCGGATTGAGATGATATGAGACTGTATCAATCCATAAAGGTTTAATTATTAAAATCCCTAGTCGTAGTATTATCGAGATTGGACATCGATAATGCGGAATAGACTAGTATTGCACTTGTGCGCGTTGTGAGGACATAACAGTATAGTTCTCATATATTTAAGTATTGGATATTTATGCAAGTGCGATAGGAGGTTGTGTTTTACCGATGGAACGGAAAACAGCTTCGCTCTGGATAGACCCCGCGGAATCTCATTGGTAGTATGTATATGTGTCTATAGGAGTCCGCTTCAGGGTAGGTGTATTTAGTCTTAACCTGAGACTTGCATCGCTAGTACTTGCGACAATCGGTAAACTTTGGTTTTGGTCCTCCAGGACTTTAACAGGTTCTGCGTACGCCTCTTCTGGGTTTATTGAGAATCGTAGTGTATTGGATGTGATGTCAAGACGGAAGTATCACTTCAGACATATGGAGATGATGATCACGTAGGGATTCAGAACTGGTTCTATTTTGTGTTGCAACCATCGAGATAATATGACAATGTCATGATTATCCGATTCAAAGAGACTAGTTGTTTGATGTCTGATATGTGCTTCGTACGGGGCAGACATTATTCCAGCCCCAGGCCTTGCACGTGACATCAGATACTGGATCGCAATACGTAATACTATGGTATACTACGCCTAATATAGATCGTGTATTCCATTAAGAATATTTCTGGAAAATTGGGTAGGCATGGCGCTTTGCTAGAAGCCAACCTTATCTCGTAAATCGGTAAAAACATAGTACGAGGTACGTACGTGTTCGGATAGTCTGATGACCGGATTTACTCCCAACATATCCATGGATCTCTTGGGTCGCTTCCCGAGGATACACCGATGACGTATGATTTGAACTTAATTAAACTGGGATTAATTGCGGAGAGACTTTATCTTGGATAAAGTACTATTTAAAGAGAGAGAAAGATTAATTTGGAATTAATCTTTAAAATAATATATTCAATATATTATTTGAAATTAGATTTCGACGCGGAATTAAATTTAGATTTTAATTCGGGTAAACGAGTTAATTTAGAATTAATTCGTTACCGACGTGAATAGTAATTTTGCCAGGCATAATTATTTAATTAAATTCGATTTAATTACATCGCGAAGGAAGTTCGTTAATTCAGAATTAGTGAACCCGAGCCCGAGAGTGTTTGTGGGCCCACTCTCATTCGGAATCAAGTGGGGCCCATATATCACATCAAGTGTCACTTCACATGTCATATTTGATGTGTTTAGGTGAAGTAGTTGTTGACTTGTTTTACACTCCATTTGAAAGATTTTGAGTGACATATACTAACTACACATTTGGTATATCAATTTAATTATTTTTAGAAAACAATTACACAACTTCTATTCTCTCTCATTGTGACCGAAAATCACAAGCTTTTCTCATCTCCCATTGTTTTTCATTTCACGAAAATTGGCAAGAACAAAGATCAAAATTTGTGGCAAATTTTTGAGTGCTAGTACACATCTTCAAAGAATCATATCAAGGTGTTAGGGAAACCGACTTGAGAGCTTGGAATATCAAAACAAAGCTTGGAGCATTGTAGAGTCCCTTGACCGAATCTTGAAGGTCATTGGAGGAGCAATTTTTATTGATCAACTCATCCAATAACTGTTCAATGTAAGTGTGTTTTCACCACTCTTCTTTGTTAGTCATTCATATTTTATGCTTATCTTGATCTTGGGACTAAATCTAGAAACCCAACAATGGTATCTTTGAGCCAAAATGATCATGAAATGAATTAGGGTAAAATCAATGTGAGCATGATTTGATAAAATTGATTGATTGAGTATACTTAAATGTTGATAAATTGAGGTTGTATTGGATCAATTTCATGAAATATTGATTGGATCAATTTTTAGCCTACACATTAGCTTGGCCGAATGATGATGTTACCCTAGGTTCATGGTAATTTTTGTTTTGATGATCATTGGATGACTTGAAATGATTGAAAATGTCGATTTGTAATTCGATCGGATTGAAAAACGAAATCGGACAAAATCCCTTATCATTACCGTGAACAAGTTAGCATGTAATAGACTTGATTTTTTGAATCAAGAATGTTGGACATTAGTTGAACAATAGGATACATAATTAATTAGTTAAATTATATTTTGGAAATATTGATTTAGTTAATTAATTGATGTAATACACTTAAGTTAATTGAATTATAAAATTTGGAATTTTAAAATTTGATTAACGGGCTTAATTTTGAATTGGGCTTGAAAATGTTATATTTGGGCATAATGGGCTTGGTTGGGCCAAGTTGGTTTAGGCCAATTGGATTGGATCCAAATTGGGCCTAAATCATTCCATTAAGTCCAAATGTAATAAATGGGCTTTAAAAGTTTAATTGGGTCTTATGGGCTAAAATTGTTTTCTTGGCATATGAGGGTGATTCCTTAATTGGGCTTGGTAATTGGGTTTGACCCATATTCACCAAAGCCCATGCGTTATGAAATCAATTGAAAGCCCATCGGACTTTAATTAAATGAACATTGGATGTTAGTTGGGCTTTGAGACCCGATAAGATTAGATTTGGAATCTAAGTCGTTAAAGCGCATTAAAAGGTGTAGATATTTAATTTGGAATTAAATAAAAGAATTAGTATTGAATACGAATTAATTAGATTTAACGAGTAGTTCGATATAATTCAAGCATTCATACTTTGAGTACTTATTCGCAAACGAGTTAGACTCGCACAAAATCAAATCATTGTTTGAACATTGTGTTGGTGTTAATCTAGGTCCCAAGATCATCAAACAAGCATGATGAAGTGTGAAATACATATCAAAGGAGTTGCGGAATACTCACATCGATCGGTTGAGACGATTGAAGACGAACAAAAATGATTTTGGATCCTCCAAGGTGCGCCCAAGTGCAGCAGTCCACTGCTCACAGTTTCAGTTTTTCTTCATCATTTTGAGCTTCGAATCTTCGTCCAACGATTCCCGGCTCAAAGGTAAGTGTCCCTAACACTTTCGTATGTCTCTCGGGAGTGCTAGCTCGCTTGGATTTTGCCACAAAACCCATGAATTTGCCTTGCAAAATTCGGCCAACCCATGGCAGTTCACTGCCATGGGCGTGAGAATGAGAGAGGGAGATGGATATAAAAAAGTGTGTATTAAGTTGGTCAAAACCATTTCTAAAATGGCTTTATATATTTACCATAAAATATATTAAACATTTACCAAATAAATCATTAAATAATCAAATGGTAAATGCCTCCACCAACTAACACTATTCCAACAACACACATCAACTATTCATTTCACTTTATTAAAGTGGCATGTTGTCTTTCAATCAATCAATCACATCAATCACTCAAATGTCACATCACTCAAAGTGACGTTTGATTTGACGCTTGATGTGACGAATGATTTGACGCTTCATGTGACTTGCGTGCCGCACTCGAATTCGAAATACGAATGCGCTCGCAATCACACTCGGGCTCGGGTTCGTTAATTCCAAATTAACGATTTATCCGTTGCGTCGTAATTAAATGATTACGCCTAGCGAATTCACTATTCACGTCGCTAACGAATTAATTCTAAATTAATTCGTTCGCCCAAATTAAAATCCAATTTTAATTCCGCGTCGAAATCCAATTTCGTTTAATATATCAAATATATTAATTTACCGATTAATTCCAAATTAATTGTTATCTCTCTTTTATTGATATTTTATCCTAGATAAAATATCTCCGAAATTAATCATAGATTAATTTTCTCTCTCATCGAATTAATCCCAGATTAATTAAAGTGCGAGTCATACTTCATCGGTGTATCATTGGGACGCGACCCAAGAGATCCCCGGATATGTTGGCAGTAAATCAGGTCGTCGGACTATCCGAACACGTACGTACCAAGTACTACGTTTTACCGATTCACAAGACAAGGTTGGCTTCTAGCAAAGCGCCATGCCTACCCAATTCTCCGGAAATATTCTTACAGGAATATGTGATCTATATCAAGCGTAGTATACCGTAGTATTGCGTATTTCGATCCAGTATCGGACTATCACGTGCTAGGCCTGGGGCTGGAGTTGTGTCTGCCTCGTATGAAGCACTTGTCGGATGTCTGGTAACTAGTCTCTATAATCGGATATACATGACCTAGTCATAATATCCCGATGGCCGCGCAGCACTTAAGAGTACTAATACCGTATCCTACGTGACATCATCTCCACTATGACTGGAGTGATTCTTCCGTCTTGACATCACACCCAATACTCTACGATTCTCAATATACCTAGTATCGGCGTACACAGAACCGGTTAAAGCCCTAGACGACCTCAACCAAAGTACATTGATTGTCGTAAGCATTAGCGGTGCAAGTCTCAGGTTAAGACCAAATACACCTACACTGATGTTGGACTCCCATAGACACATAGTCAAACTATCAATGGGATTCCGTAGGGGTCTATCCAGAGCGAAGCTGTTTCCCGTACTGTCGGTGAAACACAACCTCCTACCGCACTTGCATAAGTATCCAGTACTTAAGTATATGAGAACTACGTCGTTGTGCCCTCATAACACGCACAAGTACGATACTAGTCTTTTACGTATTTATCGATGTCCAATCTCGATAATACTCTGACTAGGGATATTTAATGATTTATCATTCGTTGATTGATACTGTCTCATATCATTCTCAATCAAGGAACAAATCATAAGGACCTCTCATCATTTATATATCTTGGTGATCTAATCACAAATGATAAGAGTGCAATCTCCTTTGTCACATAGTTAATTTGTACAACAACACAATGAACTGTACAAATAGTGACGCTATGGGTCATAATTGTCCAACACATTGGATGATCACATAATTAAAGACTAATTAATTAGATTAGATTGGTTGAATTGCATGTTATGAATGAATATATGGATGTGTTGAATGAGTAGCGTATATCGGATGGATATTAGAAGGGAAATGACAATTTTAGAAATTGTTGTAAATTTAGCATTTATAAATTGAACCTGCTTGTCCAGCCTTATCTCTCATTATTTCTTTGTATTCTCTTCTCACCTAATTCCCCTCAATGTAATGAGGTTTCTCTTATTGTATTATGCAATTGGGTAGAAGTAGAATAGTGCTAGCCGGGGAGAGGAAATTGAGTGATTTTTTCTAGGAACAATTTGTTAAATATCCATCCGTATATCGTTATTAATTTACTTTCCGCGCTTTATTATGCTTTTAGAATGCATGCTTAAGGGTGAATGATGATACCTTAACAAAGATAATAAATTAATTGCCAATTTACGCGAAAAACCCTCAAAACATATTAAGCATTTTTCCTTCTGTTGAGTGATTCTTACTCAAGATCCAAAGTTGGCATTGGTTTATTGGCCAAAGTCAAGACCTTTGTCAACTGCGGATGTGTTTGAATCATGCGAGTTTTGTTCCATATCGGTGTCTTGTCCAAGTTGTGATTTGTTGGCCAAAGTCAAGATCATTTCTTGTCCATCGACATTGATTACGAAGCTTTCCATGTCAATAGGTCCCGCTTAACTGGAATCATTAAGCTTGTTGTGCCAAAGCCAAGGCTTAGTTGATTCAAAGGAAAAAAGGTTAGGAAAATATATTGGATATATTGGCATATATATTGTATATATGTTTCGGACTTGGATGTCCACCTACCAGATCTAGGAATTGGATGAGATCCAATTGATCTTCGAGATCTACCTAGTTAAATATCATACAGCTTATTGGCCAAAGTCAAGGTTGTGTGTTATTTAACGGGATCCTAGCTCACTAGGAAACTGGGTTTCCCGAGTACTCGACAGAGGGTTAGAGGATCACTGAAAAATAGTGGGAGGCTAGTATTGAATTTGCAATTTCGTTCAGATACTTAGCTTTACGCATTTTCAAATTATTTCGTCAAAATTATTTTATTAGTTGGACTAATATAATGTTATTTTTCTTGTAACAGTTAGACTGTACCCAAATATCGTTGATTAGATAGTTGTACTATCGTAATAAAGATGACAGGAAATGGAAATGTTCGAGACATTATCATGGGCGAAAATGTCTTCAAGGGCATGAACTTTGCCGATTGGGAAATGAATCTGAGGATAGTCCTTGGAGCCGAGAGGTTGCTATATACTGTACAGACACCTTTTGGGCCTAAACCCAAACCTGATCAGTTACTTGAGCTGGAGCTTTGGAAGACTCACAGCGATGACAATGATACTACTCAGTCAATTATGCTTGCTTCTATGACTTAGTATTTCTGTCGATAGAACAGGGACTTGGATCCCTATAATATGTTGGCGAGGTTGTACGATCTTCACTGATCTAACCAAAGGTCGCAGAGATATGAGTTACAAAAGAAGCTCTTCCGTTCACGTATGTCAGAAGGCATGTCTGTTGAGTCCAATGTGGCACAGATGATTGCTGACATAGATGAGTTGTCTCAGATGGGGATAGTCTTGGAGGCTGAGACTACCATAGATTTGATCTTGCAGTCTCTCCCTGACACTTGGAGAGGGTTCATCATAAATTATAACTTGATGAACCAAGATGATACTCTTGGAGAGCTGTTTTCAATTCTTAAGGAAGCTGAGAAGGAGCTTCTCAAGGGCAGTAAGCGCGGGGCGCACTTTTCTTCGACATCTCAGACACCGAGGGCTGGGCCCAAGGCGACTAGAGGTGTGAAGAAGAAGAAGCATAAGAGAAAGGGAAAGGCCAAATCGTCAAAGGCTTCTGGGAAGCCAAGGGAAAAATCTCAGGATGTATGCCTCCAGTGCGGCAAGCGGGGTCACTGGAAGCGTGACTGCCGCGAGTACAAGGCACTCCAGAAGGAGATTAAAGCGGGCAAGGCACTAGCTACAGGTATGTTTGTTATTGAAATAAACATGACTACT
The DNA here is from genome assembly GCA_019454045.1 of Zanthoxylum bungeanum. NCBI lineage: Eukaryota > Viridiplantae > Streptophyta > Magnoliopsida > Sapindales > Rutaceae > Zanthoxylum > Zanthoxylum bungeanum. The sequence goes on along the minus strand of SKCR01017987.1, from coordinate 66,335 downwards.
TCTAGTTTTAAAAATTAGATTTTTGATTCTGGTTGTGGTACTCACATATGTACTGATGTACAGGATTGTAGATTAGTAGGATTGATGTAGGAGATCGAGGTGGTTGGAGGGCCGTTTGGTGGGAAGGGGGTGACCGTTTTTGTTTTGGTTGGTACTTTGTAAGGAATTTATTTATTAGAACTTACAGACTGTTATTATGTACCTAGTTTGACTAGGAATATTATTTCTGTATCTATGTTACCCAATATGGGTACACTTTTGTATTTAGAAACACCGGGTGTTTTATTTATAAAAATGATATAGAAATTTGCACTGCTATCGCAAATAATGGTCTTTATATTTTGAATATAAATCAATCTCAAACATATAATATAACAAACAAAAGGCTTAAAATGAGTAACAAAAGTTGAAACTTATATGTGGCACTGTCGTCTGGGACACATAAACAAGACTCGTATATCCACACTTTCGAAGAGTGGGTACTTGGATGGATTTGATCCAAATTCATATGACATCTGCGAATCTTGCTTATTAGGTAAAATGCCTAAATCACCTTTTAGCGGTAAAGGTAAATGCGCCACCGATTTGTTAGCCCTCGTTCATAGTGACGTATGTGGGCCCATGTCTAGCTAGGCTAGAGATGGATATGAATACTTCGTAACCTTTACGGATGATGCATCGCGTTATGGTTATGTGTATCTTATGAGACACAAGTCGGAAACTTTTGAGAAATTCAAAGAGTTTTGACACGAAGTAGAAAAACAGGCCGGCAAGAGTATAAAGACATTATGGTCAGACCGTGGTGGCGAATACTTGAGCAATGAGTTTCTAGATTACCTGAAAGAACTTGGTATTCTTTCACAATAGACTCCTCCTGGAACACCGTAATTAAACGGTATGTCCGAACGGAGAAATTGAACTTTGTTGGACATGGTAAGATCTATGATGAGTCGCACTGAGCTACCTATTTCCTTATGGGGATATGCATTAAACAATGCAATTCTTATTTTGAATAAGGTTCCGTCAAAGTCTGTTCAACAGACGCCATATGAGATATGGACAGGAAAGAAACCGAGTTTCTCATTCTTAAAGATCTGGGGTTGCTGGGCATACGTCAAACGTTTGGAAGGTACCAAACTTGAGCCCAAATCGGATAAATGCCTATTCGTAGGATATCCTACGGAAACCAAATGATATTACTTCTATCACCCACGAGAGAACAAATTATTTGTTGCTTTACATGCGGTTTTCCTTGAGAAGGAATTCCTAAATGCAGTGATTAGTGGGAGGAAAGTAGAACTCGATGAAAATCGGAGTGATACTGTTCCTGGCATAGAATCCTCAACGGAACATGAACAGTCCATCTGGGATGATACTGTACCACAATCTTCTATTATACAAGGACCGCGTAGGTCGGAGAGAGTCAGGAAACAACCTGAGAGGTATGGGTTTCTGATCTCCCCTCATATAGATATTAATCTCATTGAGGATAACGAACCGACTACGTATGAGGAAGTGATGCAAGATATCAATTCCGCTTTATGGCAAGAAGCCATGAAGTCCGAAATGGATTTCTTGTACACCAACCAAGTTTGGACACTGATTGATGCACCAGAAGGCGTAAAGCCTATTGGTTGCAAATGGGTCTTCAAGAAGAAAACCGACATGGATGGCAACGTATAAAAGTACAAAGCTATGCTTGTAGCGAAGGGGTATCGTCAACGACATAATGTCGATTATGATGAAAATTTCTCACCCGTTGCCATGATTAAATCCATTAGGATAATGCTTGCTATTGCTGCATATTTCGATTACGAGATACGGCAGATGGAAGTTAAAACTGTTTTCCTTAACGGAAACCTTTTGGATGATGTTTATATGCAACAACCTGACGGTTTTATCGTGCCTAGACTTGCAAACAAGGTTTGTAAGTTAAATCGGTCCATTTATGGACTGAAGCAAGCATCGTGGTCATGGAACCAACGTTTGACGAGATCAAAAAAGAATATGATTTCATTCAAAACGAAGATGATCCTGGTGTATATAAGAAGGTTAGTGGGAGAGCACTGACTTTTATTGTCCTTTATGTTGACGAAGTATTGCTTATAGGCAATGACATTCCCATGCTAACGTCGGTGAAAGCTTGGCTTTCATTGAAATTCTCTATGAAAGATCTGGGAGAAGCAGCCTTTATTCTGTGAATAAAGATCTATCGGGATAGATCTAGAAAGCTGCTTGGACTCTCCCAGAGTACTTACATTGACAAAGTGTTGAAGAGATTCAACATGGATCAGTCCAAGAAGGGACTGTTGCCAGTGTCACATGGCTTCTATCTATCTAAGGACATGTATCCTAAAACTCAAGATGAGAGAGACAACATGAGTCGGATACTGTTCGCCTCAGTAATCGGATCGATCATGTTTGCCATGATATGTACGCGACCTGATGTCTCATATGCTTTGAACTTGTGTAGTCGCTATCAGACCGATCCAGGTGAAGGTCACTGGATGGCGGTTAAGAACATCCTTAAATATCTTAGACGAACTAAGGATGCTTTCTTAATCTATGGAGATGGAGAACTTGAGGCAACTAGGTATACCGATGCAAGTTTCCAAACCGACAAAGACGACTGTAAGTCGCAATTCGGGTACATGTTTTGTTTGAATAACGGAGAAGTAAGATGGAAATCTTCCAAGCAAGAGACTGTTGCCGATTCAACATCAGAAGCGGAGTACATTGCTGCAGCTGAAGCAGCAAAAGAGGCAATTTGGATCCGAAAATTCCTAATTGGATTAGGAGTAGTTCCGTTAGCAGCTAAGCCCGTTCCATTGTATTGTAACAATAACATGGCTATAGCGTAGGCTAAGGAACCGCGATCTCATCCACGATCCAAGCATGTTCTTCAATGTTTCCATCTGATTCGTGAGATCTTACATCGTGGCGATGTGAAGGTCGAGAAGGTCGCATCAGATGAAAACATGGCAGATCCGCTGACGAAAGCTATTCCTCAGTAAAAGTTTGAGCGACATGTACATAGTTCAGGTATTAGATGATTGAGTGACTAACTATAGGCCAAGTGAGAGATTGTTGGACAGTTACGACCCATAGCGTCACTGTTTGTAAAAGACATTGTGTTTTTATACAAAATTAACTATGTAGTAATGAAATTATCTTGTACCATTTTGTATTCATTTACTTTGATATATAAATGGTAGAAGTCCTAATGATTAGTTCCGGATTGAGATGATATGAGACAGTATCAATCCATAAAGGCTTAATCATTAAATATCCCTAGTCTTAATATTATCGAGATTGGACATCAATAATACGGAATAGACTAGTATTGCACTTGTGCGCGTTGTGAGGGCATAACGACATAGTTCTCATATATTTAAGTATTGGATATTTATGCAAGTGCGTTAGGAGGTTGTGTTTTACCGATGGTACGGAAAACAGCTTCGCTCTGGATAGACCCCACGGAATCCCATTGGTAGTATGCATATATGTCTATGGGATTCCGTTTCAGGGTAGGTGTATTTGGTCTTAACCTGAGACTTGCATCGCTAGTACTTTCGAAAATCGGTAAACTTTGGTTTTGGTCGTTCAGGACTTTAACAGGTTATGCATACGCCTCTTCTGGATTTATTGAGAATCGTAGTGTATTGGATATGATGTCAAGACGGAAGTATCACTTCAGACATATGGAGATGATGATCACGCAGCGATTTAGAACTGGTTCTCTATTGTGTACAACCATCGGGATAATATGACAAGGTCATGATTATCCGATTCAAAGAGACTAGTTGCTTGATATCCGATATGTGCTTCGTACGAGGCAGACACTATTCCAGCCCCAAACCTTGCACGTGACATCCGATACTGATCACAATACGTAATACTACGGTATACTACACCTGATATATCGATCGTATATTCCATTAAGAATATTTCTGGAAAATTGGGTAGGCTTGGCGCTTTGCTAGAAGCCAACCTTATCTCCTAAATCGGTAAAAATATAGTATGAGGTACGTACGTGTTCGGATAATCCGACGACCTGATTTACTACCAACATATCCAGGGATCTCTTGGGTCGCTTCCCGAGGATACACCGATGACGTATGATTCGAACTTAATTAATCTGGGATTAATTACGGAGAGACTTTATCTTGGATAAAGTACTATTAAAGAGAGAGAAAGATAATTTGGAATTAATCGTTAAAATAATATATTCGATATATTATTCGAAATTAGATTTCGACGCGGAATTAAAATTAGATTTTAATTCGGGCAAACGAGTTATTTAGAATTAATTCGTTAGCGACGTAAATAGTAATTTTGCTAGATATAATTATTTAATTAAATTCGATTTAATTACGTCGCGATGAAAGTTCGTTAATTCGAAATTAACGAACCCGAACCCGGAAGTAATTGCGGGCCCACTCGCATTCGGAATCAAGTGGGGCCCACATGTCACATCAAGTGTCACTTCACATGTCACCTTTAGTTGCTTTATGTTGATGTGTTTAGGTGGAGTAGTTGTTGGTGTTTTACACTCCATTTGAAGGACTTTGAGTGACATATACTAACAACACATTTGGTATATGAATTTAATTATTTTTAGAAAACAATTACACAATTTCTATTCTCTCTCATTGTGACCGAAAATCACAAGCTTTTCTCCTCTCCCATTATTCTTCATTTCACGGAAATTGGCAAGAAACAAGATCAAAATTTGTGGCAAATTTTTGAGTGCTAGTACACATCTTCAAAGAATCATATCAAGGTGTTAGGGAAACCAACATGAGAGCTTGGAATATCAAAACAAAGCTCGGAGCAATGTGGAGTCCCTTGGCCGAATCTTGAAGGTCCTTGGAGGAGCAATTTTTGTTGATCAACGCATCCAATAACCGTTCAATGTAAGTGTATTTCTGCCACTCTTCTGTTAGTCATTCACATTTTATGCTTATCTTGATCTTGGGACTAAATCTAGAAATCCAACAGAAACACATCCATGCATACATGCATACACGTCACATGCACGTAATTTTTGTCTTGTTTTTTGTTCGCAAGTTTTTAAGAAAAGGAAAAATCAACAAAGACAATCAGTTTCGGAAATGAATCCCAGGATCGAGGCCCACTTCCTCAATAGTTTCAGGAATGAATCTCAGGGTCGAGGCCTACATTATTAGCAGTTTTGGGAATGAATCCCAAGGTCGAGGCCAACTTCATCAGCAGTTTCGGGAATGAATCCCAGGGTCGAGGCCCCCATGATCACCAGTTTCGGGAATAAATCCCAAGGTCGAGGCCCACTTCATCAACAGTTTCGGGAATGAATCCTAGGGTCGAGGCCCATATTATCAGCAACTCCTCGGAATGAGAATTAGCATACCGGTAATGGTGCTCCAGGAATTGAGCATGGGTCGAGGCCCACATCATCAGCAACGCCTCGGGAATGAGGTTTAGCATCCCGGGAATGGCGCTCCGGGAATGGAGCATGGGTCGAGGCCCACATCATCAGCAACGCCTCAAGAATGAGGTTTAGCATGTTGGGAATGGTGCTTCGGGAATGGAGCATGCTTCGGAAGGGGACCAGCGACACCTCGGGAATGAGGTTTAACATGTCGGGAATGGCACTCTGGGAATGGAGTATGGTTCGGAAGAGGTCCAGCGACACCTCGAGAATGAGGTTTAGCATGTCGAGAATGACGCTCCGGGAATGGAGCATGGTTCGGAAGTGGACCATAACTATCACATCAGCGACACCTCGGGAATGAGGTTTAGCATGCCGGGAATGGCGCTCTAGGAATGGAGCATGGTTCGGAAGTGGACCACAACTATCACATCAGCGACCCCTCGGGAATGAGGTTGAGCATGCCAGGAATGGCACTTCGAGAATGAAGCATAGTTTGGGAATAAATCCCACATTCAGTACAACTCGGGAACAAAACCCACAATCAACACGGTTCGGAAATAAAGCCCACTCTCTACACAGCTCGGGAACAAAGCCAACAGTCAGCTCAATTCGAGAACAAAGCCCACATGTGGTTCGGGAATAAAACCCGAGGGTCAAAAGCACCTCACCATCACATTCAACACAGTTCGAGAACAAAGCCCACTCTCTACACAGCTCAGGAACAAAGCCCACAATCAGCTCAATTCGGGAACAAAGCCCACAGGTGGTTCGGGAACAAAACCCAGGGGTCAAAAGACCTCGCCATCACATTTAGTACAGTTCGGGAATAAAGCCCAGGGAACAAAGCCCACTCTCTACATAGCTCGGGAACAAAGCCCATAGTCAGCTCAATTCGGGAACAAAGTCCACAGGTGGTTCGGGAACAAAGCCCAGAGGTCAGAGCGCCTCACCATCAACTCAACTCAGTAACGGTTTGGGAATAGACCATCTCACAGTAATGGTTTGGGAATGAACCACTTCACAGTAACGGTTCGGGAATGGACCACTCACACTAACGGTTTGGAATGGACCACCTCACAGTAACGGTTCAGGAATGGATCATCTCATATTAGCTCAGTTCGGTAGTGATTCCTAGAGATCGCAGCATCTTGCAGGGATGAACCTTGGGGTTGAAGCACCTCACCCTCATATCAGCTCAGATCGGTAGTAATTCCTAGAGATCGCAACATCTTGCAGGGATGAACCTTAGGGTCGAAGAACCTCACCACCATGACAACTCAGTTCTAAGCAACAGGGAAGTCAGACAGAAACTGACAAACCAGGTAAGTAAAAATGCATTGCATAACTTTGATAGGATTATCACTGTCACAACACTTCACAATTCCCTTCAAAGTGGGGGCAACTATAGGCACTGTATTTTTGAATAAGACCCGATGATGAGCCTCGTATGGAGGCATTACCCTTTAAGTTGCGGAAGTCACGGTAAACAGACGTCGGAAGGGAAATTTCAAAACCTCGCTAGATTTCATTCGTTTGCTTAGCCTCAGGATCGCTCGATTAATCTTTATTTTAACTGTTGGACTCGGCCCAAAAATCCCCGCATCACACCACCAACCCACACACCCAAGCCCACCAAATCCTATCAAAAAAATATCCAACAGATTAAACACATGTTAAAATCCAAATAAATCATATGCTTAAATTAAATAAATCAAATCAACCCCATAACTCCCTTTCAAAACTAAAACAAATCACCTTCCTAATTCAATGGATCTTTTTCTTATAGCACACTAATTAAAAGATATTCCCCATCATTGCACAATCTTCTTTCCCTACTCATACAAGAAAATCCCCTAACCCACTCTTATAAAAGGGAGCTCATTCACTGGGCAAAGTAAAAAATCAAAACCCTAAACCCTTTCTCTCTCTAGCCTTCACGCCTCCCCTCTCTCTAAGAAACCACAATGAAACCCTAAAATACACCCCCAACACTCTCGCCTCTCTCTAACTCACGCACAAACCCTAGGAGCTCTCTTCCCTCTCAACTCCTTTACTGGCATTTGCGTCATAACAAAAACAAATAAAAAAAACCAAACAAACACTCCATAAACAGCCATACGCATACGCTAAAAAACACCAAGACTCATAGTTACACAAAAGCATCACATCCACCTGACTCACGGCAATACAATCAATCTTCCATAACAGTAAATGAATACAAAGAAACCCTAACCCACAGCCAGCTTCCATATCTCTCTCTCACTCGGTATGAAATAAAAAAACCCTAGAAAGACTCATATTCAACCTCTCGTACCCCTCACCACCGATCTCTCTCCTCTCTCGGCAAAAGACCTAACTGCCCTTCACTGAACAAAAACCTTAAACACACTCACAATTGCCACAAACAAATACACAGGCCACGTGAAGATCCAGGACACACACATCGCACGTCTCCAAATGACACATCACCGACAACAACAAAGTACATCCACATGAAGCACAAACCAAACACACAGGCAGTGGCGTGAGCAGCACCCAGAAACAAAAACAAACTGCCCAAAAACCCTTAACGATAGCAGCCCCACTCACATACATTTTAACCGACACAAACCAGCCTTTCAACACAAAATAAGCAAATAAAACCAGCCTTTACTAACAAACTCACTCCATGCAGTCGAACCCACAAAAGCAAGCCGAGGACCCATGCACACGTGAAAGAAAATAAGGCAAAACCCACATACTCACAAACTGCTGAAACACATAGCCACACGCAACCCTTCCACCGGCAAGGACCAACCGACATACCATGCCCCACTAACCGAACCATCACAAGTAAACAAAAAACTACCCTCACCGACCAAAACAAGACACATCAAACCAACCAAACAATCTCCTAAATAGTGGCCGAATAACTCTCCAAACTGTCCCCAAACCAGTTCGAAAACCAGTCCCAAAATAGTCCCAAAATTCAACCAAAACAACAACAAAATAACCTCAGAAATAGTGAGTGAAAACAGAGAAAACAGCGAGCGAAAATAGCGTACCAGTGAAAAAACGGAAACACAACCCTTCCAGCGACGTCCCAACACACTCCCGAAAAGTGACTTAAAAGGTAAGAGCTGAAGGCACCCTTTGTTGTATTTTATTTTGTCATCCCGGACACGGCATGCTTGGTTGGACGTGGAATACATCCAACCGAGTATGCAAAGTCCTATATTAAAAACGACCGAGTTCGTTGTCCACATATTTATTGTTCCGAATTTATTTTACATTATTAGCCTTTTATTATTTCACATTTAATTTTCGTTTATTGTTGTTTTGTTGTTCCGCATTTATTTTGTGTTTCATATGTTTGTCTCTTCAGTTATTTATGGTCATATGCATTATCATGTTTCATGTATATCAATATTGGGTCAGTGATTGAGTGTTGCTTCTCGAGGTATATCGGATGGAAACCCAGACGTAAATTTCGTAGCCGAATCCGAATGGACGGTAGTGTGGTCTGTACTTGGGATACAACTACACGTACCGCTTGAGGAAACATTCACGCATGTGTTTATAGGACTATGTGCTCGCTTTTATTTAATTTACTTCTATGTGTAAAATCATGTGTGTCGCTTAAACTATCTTTTATTTATTGCATGAGACTCGGTTATACTATCTCATGAATCCGTTCATTACAAGTGGCATAAGTAAGGGACAATTCTGAACTCAACGGTTTGAGGTCCTCCCTTACGAGGGGTGAGTGCGACCTTAAATTATTTTCCAGTTCACGCTGGGTGGCGACTCTATTTATTTCTCTGGTTTAGTCCCCCGCGAGCTACTTCGTACTCCCGACCGGGCCGCGAGCCTCAAACAGCGTTGCCGATTTCTGTGTCCTACATGAATGAATATACGTAGGCGAGAGTGTGACAACGCTGTGAGCTGAAATATATTCACGGGGTCCAATTTTCACTGTTGTATTTAATTTGATTATTGAATATTTTATATTCTATTTGGGGATTACAGTTTTGCATTAAATAATGGAGTGGTATTTTTAGATTAAAAATCCATAATCTATTTTATACTTTTAATATTATTTGAAAATGTTTTATCTGCTAACCGTTTTTCAATATCTATGTGATAGATTTGCGATGGCGGCTTCTTCAAACAACCCATCTAAGCTTAAAGTGTGGTGACAACTGTGCTGACTGGGATATGGATTTAAAGATTTTCCTCGGATATGAGAAGTTGGGTATTTATTGGAGGGTCATTTACCTCTTGTTAAATTTGTGAGTGTATTATTTTGTTTGTTTCATCTTTTAGGGTAGAGAAGTTCATTAGATACCAAATAAAACATAAAAGAAGATGAGAGAAAAGCTTGAAGGCCTAAAGAAGAAAGCTTGGAAAAATCATATTTTTGTAAGTTTTTCTTCAAAGTCTTCAACATTAAAATTATTTCTAACATGCTTAGCATCATTTTGTGTTCCTTTTGTGTTTTCTCTCCTCTTATAGTTTGTGTTTATTTTGGTTGTGAATGACCGGCGTAAACACACGCGTATAACGCAAGCGCACGTATCGTTCAAGTAGTATAAAAAGTATCGATCCCACGAGGACTTAAAACCTTTTGTTATCAATTTATTGGAGTTAAATGTTTACAAGTATCTAATAGATTGATTGTTTGATTGGGTGGTGACTTTAAAACTTAAAACAAGTAAATAAAATTGCTTGAAAGTAGATTGAAGATAATTCAAATTTATAAAACTATCCAGGGTTGTGATTATTCCAATATTATTTAAAAGATGAAGTGGTTATCTTAAAGTTGGGTAATATATTGATTTATTAACCTGGAACACTAATTTATGTAAAAGCCTCTTCCGATGGTCAATTCAAATACCTAGTATAATCCAATTGAACCATATGTCTATGTCAACCAAATTACCTAGATTCATTAAGATTAAGTTCCAATTACGGCTACCCCCGCCCGACAGGTATATTCCTATCCTGTAAGGAAATCTATTAAAGGGTTATCTATCCTCAAGGAAGATCGTGGGCTATTGAGTCTAAGGTCTTAAACCAAAATCTCTTTGTCTAGTTCATTTTAAGTTTACCTAATCAAATTATTAATGGCCAGTTAATTAAAGAGCATTAAGATTAAGACTCAATAAATAAACCTTTAAACTACCCAAATTATAATTTAACCCCTTATAAACAGTGATATTGGAATTTATCACAACCCTAGATACTAACTTAGTTATGACACATATCTAATGGCTGTAAATAAAAGACATAAAGTAAAATGCTGAAAGTAGGTGCGGTAAAGTAAAAGCTGAAAAGTAAAGTACAATAAAATAAAATGCTAAGGTAAAAGGAATTAACTTCTACTATATACTATTTAGATATCTCCCATAATATAATATATTAACTCGTGATAATTTTACCAACCGACCAATATAGCGGTATCCTGATTAAGTCAAATTAAGTCCAACCAGCCATAAAGGCGGTAATATTTGTCCATAATCCAGCCATAAAGGCGTACCAAAATAAATTTACCAACCGACCAATTTAGCGGTATCCTTGATTAATCAAGTTCAACCAACATAAAATAAATTTACCAACCGACCAATATAGCGGTTTCCTTGATTAGTCAGATTTAAACCAGATTAAATAAATTTACCAACCGACCAATATAGCGGTATCCTTTTTAAGTCAATATTTTAAATGGTGAATATATTATATTAAAGGGAGATTAATCTAAATAGAAATAGTAAAAGAATTACCTTTCACCCTAGCAGGGGGAAGTTACCTCATCATGGTAAATAAAAACTGAAAAAGTAAAGAAAGGAAAGTGTTATTCGTAAAAGTAAATTACGGAAAGTAAAACTGAAAAGTAAAGAAAAGAAAGTGCGAAAGTGAAAATTAATTACTGAAAACTAAAAATAAACAAACTAGATACAATCTTTTTATTTTTTCATTAAGGATTTCAAAGAAGAAAGTATGAATTTTACAAATGAAATGGCTTGGTATTTATAGGCAAAATTTTGCCACCATCAAATCATCAATCAATTTCTCCACCAAATACATTATTAATTTCTCCACTAATTTCTCCACCAAATCCATAATTGCTCCACTAATTGCTTATCTTGTTTGATGGTGATTTGATAATTTTTATTAATTAATATTTTGCTTTGAAAATGATTGATAATGACTTTTAATAATTACACTCCACACACTTCTGGATGGTTCATCAATTTCGGTCATGAAATCATCAGAATTTGAAAATATTTCCTCTTTCAAAGTTGTAGATCTTTGAGTCTTCTTTAATCTGGCACTTGAATCAGCTCAATCCGATATCGGAGTAAAAAGTTATGCCCAAAATACGACAGATGTGCAAAACTGGAATTTCCAAAACTGCACTTCGTCAAAAACGCCCTTTCAAGTTTCCAATCTCCAAAATTAATATATCAAGTCCAATAATTGCCCTTATTTGATCCCATTTCATCCTAAATGATTTCATTGAGTCCCGATATTATTTTATCTGCAAAATAAAATAAAACATATCAAAACGTTCATCAAACCCGAGAAACTAAACAAAATATTAAGTTAAAGGGGCGGTAAATATTGATATATTTTCCGCTCATCACACCCCCCAAACCTAACATTTTGCTAGTCCTCGAGCAAAATATAAAATAAAATAAAAATAACTAAGCCACTTTCGTAGGGATCACGGTTGCATTTAGCGTATGCAACAAGCCTTTAAACCCCTAGGTGTCCCTAGTGGACGAGTTGTAGTCTCGTGAGGGTTTACAGCAATGATACCCACAAACATTTTACAAAAGTAAAAAGGTAGTAAAACTAATGCACACAAAAGCAAAAAGACAAGCGAAAAGAGAATAAAGATGTTAGTGACTAATCTGGTGAAACTTCTACTACAAGTTACTAGTTGTTTTGTTTCATTCTAAATTACCGAATAAGTAAATTCTCCGAATATATTTACCATTCTCCATATACATAGTCAACAAAATATTAATCGACTCATTTTTGCCCACAACAGTCACAAGTGTAGTTAATAAGAGAGTAATATTTTAGTCCTAAAGTTCTATCAGATTTCACACCTTTTTGTAGCAATGGAATAATTTTTCGGATTTTTCTGATTTTTTTTTCTTTGATTTTTCTCTATTTTGACTTTTTATTTATATACAATACCTTCCGTCTATGTAGCGAGCTTTGGGTCGGTGGCTCCCAAACCAGTTGGCTTAGGGCACCAGGTGTTAAGACACCCCTACGGACTTAGTTACCCAGACTTCAGATATATATATTTTTGCAACATCCTTGATCCATGTAGCGAGCGTTGGGCCAGTGACTCCCAAACCAGTTGGTTTTAGGGCACTAGGTGTTAAAACACCCTTACAGACTTAATAACCCGGATCTCAGACGTTGTTTTTTTTTTTTTTTTTTTTTTTTTTTTTTTTTTTTACTCCATCACTATTTGAGATGCTTCATCCAATTAAACAACAGCACTGAATATTACAATCCTATCAATTACAGCTCATGTCCGTATGTTACTATGCATGTTGATAATACCTGCCAACTAAGCATCTGAAGAGTCATATTAGTCAGTTTTATGGAGAATTTACAAATTAAATAATTCAAAAAGAAATAAACAAAAACTAACTTGTTTCGAAATAGGTTTGAAATACGTCTCAGGAGTGGAAATTCCTTACACAGCTATTTCTTACCAATTCCATCTTTTTAGTCAACAAAACATAAACATAAAGAAATAACTACTACTGGTCATGGTGTGTGATTAACTGTCGAATGGAATTCCCGTTGTAGATTCCCCAGAGGGAGGGTGGAGCGAGGCTCTCTTAAATACCCAAGCCTCTTAGGCTCTTATCGCTTGGTGACAGGAATAAACAACGAGTCCTCCAAACTAGTCTATCACAGCAAGCTACAGGTGAATGATTATCTAGGTGCCTTCACAGCTTTTCCTTAAAGGTAGTGAGTGAAGGAAGACACCAAACCATCACCTAGCTTATAATATGCCTTTAAAAATGCAAAATATTTTTGTAATTTTTGAAAATTTTTTAATTTTTTTTATTTTTCGAAAAATTTTGAAATAAAAACAGAAACAACACAAAAACTAAAAACAAGATACTAATCAACTAATTTCCTCCCCCAAACTAAATGAGACATTGTCCCCAATGTCTTAAACGTAAAGAAGAATTTAGAAAATCGTACCTGGGTAGCTGAAACTATACAGGAAAATTAAAGGTTAAGATCCAGATTTATCCGACGCTTCTTACCACGATCATTCTCGGACCAGTTTATCTTTGAAAGGATAGGGTCAATTTGTGGTTCAAAGGCTAATATTTGGTCAATTAGATCTGGGGCAGTTCTGGCAGTAAAGAGGAGTTCCTTCATAGGTTTTGTTACGAACCCGTTTCTCGGGCTCATCATCATATCAAGAAATACACAAAGAAAATCATAAAATCCTTCAACATTAAACAGCCCATTGGTTTCTGGTGTATGTTCAAGTTTGCCCAAGATAGAACTATGAAAATTTCCTCCTCCAATGTGCCCAAACCTCCTGGCAAAGCAATAAAAGCATCAGCACGGTTAATCATTTCTACCAGTCGTTCAGACATACCTGGCACAATTAGTTCTTCTCCGTTTGATGGTCCAATAAGATTTGCCTCTGCCAAGGGTTTTGGGATGATTCCCAAAACTTGACTGCCTCCTTCCTGTACAGCCTTTGAAACGATCCCCATAAGTCCAAGATTTCCTCCGCCGTATACTAAGTGCATATTCCTTGCAGCTAAGACTCGACCCAATTCTTGTGCTGCTTCTATGTATTGTGATTTAACACCAACACTAGTTCCGCAAAACACACAGATATTTTCAACCCGTCTTCTTGAAGTGGCTTCCATGTTTTACTCTGGATGTCTTTCAAAAGTGCAATGATGAATTGAATTTATAATACCTGAAAAGGGTGAGTAAAAATAATAGCACTAGTACCTGCCAAATGACAATTATTAGTTAAATAGTACAATAAATCGTGATAGTCAAAAAGGTCTGGATCCTGTCGGAGAAAATAAGAGAAAATAACAAAACAAATCACAATTATTAGGAAAAGATAAAGAGATATAATATGTACAAGAAACTTAGCGGCTTGATTGACGTCTATGCGTCAGGGACAAGCTTCCCATCCAATTTTCTTATAAATTGGCAAACAGGGTCTTTTTGAGTCAGATTCCCGAGACTTAACTGTTGTCTTTCTCTTAGAAATTGTGTATGTAATTTGCGAATAGCAATGTGAACATATCCACTAGGATGCGTCTCAAGAGTCGAAGAAATATCATCCATAGACTCCTTACTCAAGCCATCCCTAATGAATTTAATTTTGTCTTCGCGATTATCAGACACCATTCCTAAAGAACGACAACGAGTATTGCAATTCCATCGTGCACATTTGAAACAAACACCTATTTGCTTAGCTCTACGTTTCTTTGCATAGGTGCTTCTTCCAAAACCAGGCAAGTAAGAAGTACAAGAATCAGAATACTCACCTGCTAATCGAACTCGTGCTTCGATTACCCAACGAATGTCATTAGGAATACCATGGATTGTTAGTAGTCTCATCCTTTCCAAGCGAGTTTTGTAAACTTTCATCAGAGAATTTTGAGGGAGAGAGGGAAATTGCTTGTG
Source organism: Zanthoxylum bungeanum (assembly GCA_019454045.1). Classification (NCBI taxonomy): domain Eukaryota; kingdom Viridiplantae; phylum Streptophyta; class Magnoliopsida; order Sapindales; family Rutaceae; genus Zanthoxylum; species Zanthoxylum bungeanum. The sequence continues at coordinate 51,235 of SKCR01017987.1, read as the reverse complement.
AAGATTTGCGAGAACTTCTTCCATCTTGTAATGACTAAATCTGCAAAAACTAAACACACCAAATTAAATCACACCAAATCACCATATATACAAAGATTGCATGGGTTGCCTCCCTGCGAGCGCTAAGTTTTAAGTCGTCAGCTAGACGTTGCTACTCGAACGTTATGCTGGATCTGAAAGTGTGACACTTTCTTTTTGTCGCTCAAATGATTCTCCCCAGTAGTGCTTGACACGCTGACTGTTAACTTTGAATGTATTGTTGGTATTGGGATCCAATAACTCAACAGCTCCATATGGTAGAACCTGAGTGATCACAAATGGACCTGACCACCTTGATTTCAACTTTCCAGGGAAAAGTTTCAACCTGGAGTTGTACAACAACACTTGTTGCCTTGGTTCCAACTGTCTGTGCACTATTTTTCGGTCATGCCATTTCTTGGTCTTTTCTTTGTACAATTTGGCATTCTCATAGGCCTGTAGGCGAAATTCCTCCAATTCATTAAGTTGGTGAAGTCTTTTCTCTCCTGCGGCTTGTGGATCAAGATTCAACTTCTTCAGTGCCCAGTACGCCTTGTGTTCAAGTTCAACTGGCAGGTGGCATGCTTTCCCAAACACCAATCGATATGGTGACATACCAATGGGTGTCTTATAAGCTGTCCGGTAGGCCCATAATGCATCATCGAGTTTTGTAGACCAGTCCCTCCTTGTTGATCCAACGGTTCTCTCCAAGATTCTTTTGATTTCCCTGTTTGAAACTTCAACCTGTCCATTTGACTGTGGATGGTAAGCAGTGGCAACCTTATGAGTAACTCCGTATTTTGATAGGAGTGCATCAAAATATCTGTTGCAGAAATGTGTGCCACCATCACTGATAATTGCACGAGGTGTTCCGAACCGAGTGAAAATGTTCTTTTTTAGGAATTTGATAACCACTTTTGAATCATTGGATGGCAGTGCAATTGCTTCAACCCATTTGGAGACGTAGTCTACAGCAACCAGGATGTACAGATTTCCGAATGATGGTATAAAGGGTCCCATGAAATCAATACCCCATACATCAAATATCTCGACTTCCAGAATATTTTGCAATGGTCCTTCATTTCTTCTCGAAATATTCCCCGTTCTCTGGCACCTGTCACATTGAAGAGAAAACAAGTAAGCATCTTTAAAAAGAGTGGGCCAGAACAAACCTGATTGTAAAACTTTTGCTGCAGTTTTGTCCCCACTGAAATGTCCGCCATATGGTGATGAATGACAGTGCTGCAAAACACTGTTGACCTCCTCCTGTGGAACGCATCGTCTCAATAATTGATCAGCACAACGTTTGAACAGGTACGGCTCATCCCAAACATAGTGCTTGACTTCTTTGAAAAACTTCTTCCTTTGTTGAGTTGTCCATTCCAACGGCCATTTTCCTGACACAATGTAGTTGACATAGTCAGCATACCAAGGAACTTCCCGCTGTTTCATGGCAAATAGCTGTTCATCTGGAAAAGTTTCTTTGATTGAAAGTTCTTTGCTAGCTATTTCTCCATTCTCGAGCCTCGATAAATGATCTGCCACTTGGTTTTCTGTCCCTTTCCTGTCTCGAATCTCTACGTCGAATTCTTGCAGAAGAAGTATCCAACGGATCAGTCTGGGTTTAGCATCTTTCTTCGCGATCAGATATTTGATTGCTGAATGATCTGTGTAGACCACCACTTTGGGACCAAGTAGATAAGAGCGGAATTTGTCAAAAGCAAACACAACTGCAAGCAACTCCTTTTCAGTGGTTGTGTAGTTGAGCTGAGCTTCATTCAGAGTCCTGCTGGAATAATAAATGGTGTGGAAAATCTTTGCTTTGCGTTGTCCCAAAACTGCACCTACAGCAAAATCACTAGCATCGCACATCAACTCAAATGGAAGGGTCCAGTCTGGTGCTACTATGATGGGAGAAGAGATCAACTTCTGTTTCAAGATTTCAAAAGCTTCATGGCATTCTTTGGTGAAGTTGAAAGGCACATCCTTCTCCAGAAGATTGCAAAGAGGTTTTGCAATCTTGGAAAAGTCTTTGATAAATCTCCTGTAAAAACCTGCGTGTCCAAGAAAACTCCGGATCCCTTTTACAGTGGTTGGTGGAGGTAGTTTTTCAATTGTCTCGATCTTTGCTTTGTCTACCTCGATTCCCTTTTGTGAGATCCGGTGTCCAAGAACAATGCCTTCCTGAACCATGAAGTGGCATTTCTCCCAGTTGAGTACCAGGTTTGTGTCTTCGCACCTTTGTAATACCTGTTCCAGATTATGCAAGCAATGGTCAAAAGAATCTCCAAACACAGAAAAGTCATCCATGAATACCTCCATACTCTGCTCCAACATATCTGAGAAGATGGCCATCATGCAACGCTGAAATGTGGCTGGGGCATTACATAATCCAAATGGCATCCTGCGGAAAGCAAAAGTTCCATACGGACATGTAAATGTGGTTTTCTCCTGATCTTCTGGGGCGATAGCAATCTGATTGTACCCTGAATATCCATCCAGAAAGCAATAGTACTCATGTCCTGCCAGTCTATCCAGCATTTGATCAATGAATGGCAACGGAAAATGGTCCTTCCTCGTAGCTTTGTTTAACTTTCGATAATCCATGCATACTCTCCATCCAGTCACCGTTCTTGTTGGAATTAGTTCATTCTTTTCATTGGTGACCACAGTAATTCCTCCTTTTTTCGGTACACACTGCATAGGACTCACCCAACTGCTATCTGAAATGGGGTAAATGATGCCAGCATCCAACCATTTGATTATTTCTTTCTTTACAACTTCTTTCATGATTGGATTGAGTCTCCGTTGGTGCTCCACTGTAGGTTTGTACTCGTCATTCATCAGGATCTTGTGCATGCAAAATGATGGACTAATGCCTCGAATGTCAGCTATAGTCCAGCCAATGGCTTTCTTGTGCTCTCGTAAAACTCTCAATAATTTTTCTTCATGTTCCAATGTTAGAGAAGAAGAAATAATAACAGGTAATTCAGAAGAGTTTCCAAGGAATGCATACCTGAGATGGTTCGGAAGTAGCTTCAACTCTAATTGTGGTGGTTCTTCAATCGAAGGCTTGATTCGATCTTTCTTTGGGAGGTCCAGACTTTCAACTGGTGTTGTTGATTTGAAATGAAACGGCTTGTCAAGATAGTTGATATATTCCAGAATTTCAGCATCAAGCTCGTTGTCAGTCATATTGGTGATGCAAGCTTCAAGTTTGTCCGTAGGAATTGTATCAGTATCCTGGATGATACTATCAACAACATCAATTCTGAAACATTCCTCCTCTTTTTCATCGCTTGGGAATTTCATGGCTTTGAAAACATTGAAAGTAACTTCTTGGTCCTGAACTTTCATGGTTAGTTCTCCTTTTTGTACATCAATCACAGTTCGTCCTGTCGCCAAGAATGGTCTCCCAAGGATAATAGGCACATCTTTGTCTTCTTCCATGTCAAGGATGATGAAATCTGCTGGGAGAATAAGTTTGTCAACTTTGACCAGCACATCTTCCACGACTCCTCTCGGAAATGCGAGCGTTCGATCAGCAAGTTGCAGTGAGACTGAGGTAGGCATTGCTTCTCCAATTTGCAGTTTCCTGTAAATAGAAAAAGGCATCAAATTAACACTTGCACCTAAATCACATAAAGCCTTACCGATATAATGTTCTCCAATAGTGCACGGGACTGTGAAACTGCCAGGATCTTTCAACTTCGGGGGAAGTTTCCTCTGAATGATAGCACTGCATTCTTCCGATAATGCTACTGTCTCATAATCTCCTAATCTCCGTTTTCGTGAAAGAATGTCTTTCATGAATTTGACATAGCTGGGCATTTCTTCCAAGGCTTCTGCAAATGGAATGTTGATATGCAGCTTTTTGAAAACCTCCAAGAATCGAGCAAACTGCTTGTCCAGTTTGTTTTTATGAAGACGCTGAGGAAAAGGTGGAGGTGGAGTGATCCGTTCTTTTTCTTTTTCTTTTGCTTCTTTTTCCCTTGCTTCTTTTTCCTCCATCTGTGTGACTGCATCTTTTGGAACTTCCTCGATTGTTGTCTTGATTCCAACATCTTTGTTGATTTCAGTACCGCTTTTCAAGGTAATGGCTTGACATTGCTCCTTCCCTCGATTCCTTGGATTTGGTTCTGTGTTGCTAGGAAGATTTCCTGGCGGTCTGTAACTCTGAGCATTGGCCAGTTGTCCAATTTGATTCTCCAGTGCTTTGATAGAAGCTGATTGGCTTTGAAACATAGCTTCATATTTTTTTAACTGAGCTAGCACTTCTGCCATTACTGGTTCTTTTTCATGCTCCTGGCCTTTGTTCTGTTGCTGAAATCCAGGTGGTGGATAGTTCTGCTGTTGGAATCCAGGTGGTGGATTATTCTTTTGCCCTGAATTGTTGCTCCATGAAAAATTAGGATGATTCCTCCACCCTGGGTTGTAGGTGTTGGAATATGGATTGTTCCCCTGTCTGTTGAAATTGTTGACATAATTCACCGTCTCTTCAGGTTGGGTTGGCTCTGATGCTCCTCCAAAAGGTGAACTTGTGGCTCCATGGTTACTTTGTGTGCTGAGAGTCTCCATGTATTTGCAAATCTGATCTAGCTTGGCATTGACTGCTGAATTGGCTCCAACTTCATAAATTCCTGCAATTCTTTGAATCAGGCTCCTTTCTGTTGGCCACAATGAATTATTGTTGGCCATTTCTTCAATTAGGTCCCAGGCTTGATCTTCTCCTTTTGCCATCAAAGCTCCTCCAGCAGCAGCATCAATTGTGGTTCTCATTATTCCAGAAAGTCCATTATAGAAGGTTTGGACTTGAAGCCATTTTGGAATCTCATGGTGAGGACATTTCCGGAGCAAATCTTTGTACCTTTCCCAAGCTTCGTAAAGAGTTTCTGAATCTTGTTGTACAAAGGATGTGATGTCATTCCTCAGCTTTCCGGTTCTGGCTGGTGGAAAGTACTTTGCAAGGAATTTTGTGGCTAGATTGTTCCATGTTGTGATGGAACCTGCTGGTAGTGAATGTAACCAAGCTTTAGCTCTGTCCTTCAAGGAGTATGGGAAAATACGCAGTCTCATAGCTTCTTCAGCTTCTCGGTTGTAATTGAAAGTGCCGCAAACTTCCAGGAAGTTGCTGATGTGGGTATTAGGATCTTCAGTTGCATTCCCCCCAAACTGAACTGACTGTTGTATCATCTGAATGCAAGTTTTGATATCACCCGCATTGGCTGGTAAGGGAGGAAGTACAATACATGAAATGAGTCTGTCAACCACTGGAATGGTTCTGTCTCGAATGGGAATTGGTGGTGCAACCTCCAAAGGTTCAGGTTCCATATTAACAATTGCTTCTTGGCCTTCTCGCCTTTCCCTTCTCAACTGTCTGATGGTTCTTTCAATCTCTGGGTCAAGCGGTCGAAGTTCAAAGCTTCTGGTTCGTCTCATGAACGATCTGAGAACCTGAAACACAAGAAAACAAAAACAATAAGTAAAAAGAAATTAGATACTAGTAAAGGTATCTAACCTCAAAAGTAATAATAAAAGATAAATAAGTCCCCGGCAACGGCGCCAAAAACTTGACCGGCGTAAACACACGCGTATAACGCAAGCGCACGTATCGTTCAAGTAGTATAAAAAGTATCGATCCCACGAGGACTTAAAACCTTTTGTTATCAATTTATTGGAGTTAAATGTTTACAAGTATCTAATAGATTGATTGTTTGATTGGGTGGTGACTTTAAAACTTAAAACAAGTAAATAAAATTGCTTGAAAGTAGATTGAAGATAATTCAAATTTATAAAACTATCCAGGGTTGTGATTAATTCCAATATTATTTAAAAGATGAAGTGGTTATCTTAAAGTTGGGTAATATATTGATTTATTAACCTGGAACACTAATTTATGTAAAAGCCTCTTCCGATGGTCAATTTCAAATACCTAGTATAATCCAATTGAACCATATGTCTATGTCAACCAAATTACCTAGATTCATTAAGATTAAGTTCCAATTACGGCTACCCCCGCCCGACAGGTATATTCCTATCCTGTAAGGAAATCTATTAAAGGGTTATCTATCCTCAAGGAAGATCGTGGGCTATTGAGTCTAAGGTCTTAAACCTAAAATCTCTTTGTCTAGTTCATTTTAAGTTTACCTAATCAAATTAATTAATGGCCAGTTAATTAAAGAGCATTAAGATTAAGACTCAATAAATAAACCTTTAAACTACCCAAATTATAATTTAACCCCTTATAAAACAGTGATATTGGAATTTATCACAACCCTAGATACTAACTTAGTTATGACACATATCTAATGCTGTAATAAAAGACATAAAGTAAAATGCTGAAAGTAGGTGCGGTAAAGTAAAAGCTGAAAAGTAAAGTACAATAAAATAAAATGCTAAGGTAAAAAGGAATTAACTTCTACTATATACTATTTAGATATCTCCCATAATATAATATATTAACTCGTGATATTATTTTACCAACCGACCAATATAGCGGTATCCTGATTAAGTCAAATTAAGTCCAACCAGCCATAAAGGCGGTAATATTTGTCCATAATCCAGCCATAAAGGCGGTACCAAAATAAATTTACCAACCGACCAATTTAGCGGTATCCTTGATTAATCAAGTTCAAACCAACATAAAATAAATTTACCAACCGACCAATATAGCGGTTTCCTTGATTAGTCAGATTTAAACCAGATTAAATAAATTTACCAACCGACCAATATAGCGGTATCCTTTTTAAGTCAATATTTTAAATGGTGAATATATTATATTAAAGGGAGATTAATCTAAATAGAAATAGTAAAAGAATTACCTTTCACCCTAGCAGGGGAAGTTACCTCATCATGGTAAATAAAAACTGAAAAAGTAAAGAAAGGAAAGTGTTATTCGTAAAAGTAAATTACGGAAAGTAAAACTGAAAAGTAAAGAAAAGAAAGTGCGAAAGTGAAAATTAATTACTGAAAACTAAAAATAAACAAACTAGATACAATCTTTTTATTTTTTCATTAAGGATTTCAAAGAAGAAAGTATGAATTTTACAAATGAAATGGCTTGGTATTTATAGGCAAAATTTTGCCACCATCAAATCATCAATCAATTTCTCCACCAAATACATTATTAATTTCTCCACTAATTTCTCCACCAAATCCATAATTGCTCCACTAATTGCTTATCTTGTTTGATGGTGATTTGATAATTTTTATTAATTAATATTTTGCTTTGAAAATGATTGATAATGACTTTTAATAATTACACTCCACACACTTCTGGATGGTTCATCAATTTCGGTCATGAAATCATCAGAATTTGAAAATATTTCCTCTTTCAAAGTTGTAGATCTTTGAGTCTTCTTTAATCTGGCACTTGAATCAGCTCAATCCGATATCGGAGTAAAAAGTTATGCCCAAAATACGACAGATGTGCAAAATTGGAATTTCCAAAACTGCACTTCGTCAAAAACGCCCTTTCAAGTTTCCAATCTCCAAAATTAATATATCAAGTCCAATAATTGCCCTTATTTGATCCACATTTCATCCTAAATGATTTCATTGAGTCCCGATATTATTTTATCTGCAAAATAAAATAAAACATATCAAAACGTTCATCAAACCCGAGAAACTAAACAAAATATTAAGTTAAAGGGGCGGTAAATATTGATATATTTTCCGCTCATCAGTGAACTTTGATGAAAGATTGATGCATGTAAGTAACCTTGAAATGGTTTCAAATCTTTACTTTTGATTTTTAGAAAATCAAGTTGCCATTCTAGAGTTAGTAAGCCACTCCTTGGTGACCTAGAATTGTTCTAGAGTTATTTCAAAGTGGTGAGGCTTGTTTGGTGAAGTATTGAATGGATTAAAGTGTTGGATTTTGTAAATTTGGTGAAATTGGTCAATTTGATGAAATTGAAAAATTAGGATTCATAAACCACTCCGAATTTGGAGCTTTACATATATGTGATGTATTATGGTATGAATATGATTCATGTAAAATTTTGGGTTGATTGGATTTGATCTTGGCATGTTTTGAACAAAATGGACCAAAATATATTTACTTGAAAATTTGGGGTGCCTCAAAAATTATTAATTTATGTGAAATCTGATTTTGATGTATTAGATGTGTTGAAAAACATTTTAGAAATGATTTAGAATCATCCAAAATTATATTTGATAATTTTTGGACTAAAATAATCAATTTACAAAGTTTTGGGTAATTACCAAGAAATTTGATCTCTTGTGTAATTTTTTAGAATTTGATAATTGGATAATTAAATAAATAAGTTTATTTAATTAATCCGAAAAAAAATTTGAAATTGGAAAATTTTGATTTTCCACTATTCCGCTGCGTTACGGATTTCCGCCTTAAAATCCCATCAAAATGGTATCAGAGCGAGTCTGATTCTGGACACCCTAATATGATTAGCCCTTTAAAATCTAATGTTTGTTCTTATCTTTACTTAATACATGCATGCTTTCATTTAATTTGATTAAATTTAAAGTGTATGACACTTTATGGAATATCCCCGCTTAATAAGGTTTTAAAGTAACTAGTATTTGGAATACTTGTTTCTTGGTCCATCTTGTCAATACGATTTTTGAATATTTTTTCGTGACTACATCCTAGACCGTGCCTCTGCTGTGAGGGTGTAGCTAATAGATATTTATTTATGCCGAATGTCTATAAGATACTAGATAAATTCAAGCGAAAGTGGAATCCTGAACGTGCCCTAGCTGTCAGGGTTACGCAAGTAACATGAGTTTATCATTGATGAGTTTAACCTCGGTATGTCTCCTTGTGGGCCTGCTTGAGCAGCGACAATGAGAAACGACTAGGACCGGAAACCCAAGAGTCACAACGAGTGTGATTGATAATGAGTTGTCTACTTGTGAATATACGTAGGCGAGACCTTGCCTCTGCTGTGAGTCGAAATATATTCATGGGGTCCTCTTCCCATTATGGAATTCGATTTAATTTTTGAATTCTTATTTTTTCGTTGGGGATTACGGTATTACGTAAAATAGTGGGAGGCACTGCTAAGTTTAAAAATTCCATAACTTAGACATTTTTTATTATTATGGAAATAGCCGCTTGTTCATTTCCTTATTCTATTGTTTATATAGAATTGAACTTTTATTTACTGCACACATATTTTGATATGTTATCTGACTTGACTCTTGGTTGCAGTTATTCTAGAATAGGTTTTAGATACTACTAGACTATGATATTATTAGATTGGTCTAAACCATCGGGAACTGTTGTTCCGATTTTCTTCAAAAATCAAGATGGTTAATGACTTAGTTTCTAAGTCATAATAGATAATCTAGATAGATATCCCTTTTAGGATATAATACTTTAGAGAGAATAGTTTCTTATGCAGTAAGAATTGACTTGAATTAGTTCATGTCTCGAGATTCTTGACTGGCATTAAGAAAGCCCTATTACGTATTTGTTTATCTAGTAATGACGTTTCTTAGCTTTAATGACCTTTAGAAGCAATGTGTCCGACACAATTTGCTAATCAATTATTTTCAATTGTTGTAAATAGTTGAATGTAAATAGTAAAGCTAAAGAAATGAGATGCGTATAGTTGTGTATAGAAAATATCGATTTTCACAATACTACAACTATAGGTATTGGATATCAGATCTCCTGTCTAGTTATTTAAAATATTACTACAACTATAGGTATAGAAAATATCGTTACTTGATCTTTATAAATAATTGTTATATATTTTAAATATAACTAGTAGTGACATTGACGAAGAGATAAACATTAAGAAAAATTATTCGGTAAAGTAAATAATTTAGAACAGTGCTTTATGAGATTTTATCACTTAAGCATTGAATGCTTATTCCGTATGGTAAATGATGGTTTGATATGAGATCACACCACATATCATTATCCATTTAATGAATATTATATTCAGGAAGAATATTGTATTCGGGAAGGTGATTAAAATCTCACTTAACCATGATTTGTTATTGGACCATCGATTTATTAAACCAATACATTAGATGTATGTAGTTTAATGAATTGTAATTGCTTAAGGTAGTTTTCTTTACTTCGTAACTTAGTTTATGAATTGTCATAACTTATTTACGTGTTTCTGAAGGAACACATATTGAACATCTTGAAAATATCAAGAACTTTCAATCTGTTCTGATGAAACTCAGATTGAGCATTTTTTACTGGTTCAAAGATATTCAATCTGAAGTTTTCTGAGAACTCTATCCTTTAAATTCATTACACGACTTTGAACTATTCAAAGATCTTTGATACGATCAAAAATATGAATTTAAAGCAATTAGTTCTAAGGTTATTCTGTGAATATGATTCATATTCAATATTATTCTTCCACGATTCCATCTTTGATGGAATTCCGTAGTGGGACCAGTCGAATCTTATATGAATCTTTCTTTTATATAATAGTTATATAATGGAAATTACTTACACCTCGGAGGTATAAGTAAAAGTTTATCGTTTATTTTGTTTAATAGAATATTGTTATATTTTATAGAATATATTTCCTACAATCCTAAGTAATAACATCATTTTATTACTTGGTGTGTAACATCAGATATTAATTATTGTAGAAAAGACTTGACTTATTGAAGTCAAATGTGAGAATGATAAACTATAATTGGAACTACGTAATTAATAAGATAAAACAACCCTTTTACATCTTCTATATAAGTCTAATAGGATATCAGAATAATTTACGAGTATTGGATACTTAATGGTTCTGTTGTTTTCTCATCGGAGAAAATTATCCTATAACTTATAAAAGAAGCGATATTTGATATCGATTCTGGAAGTTCACAATTGAACTATAGATCTAAGATTGTTCATAAATTACTAAGATCAAGTTTTGAACTTGATTAAGCTTTCATTATGAATTAGTCCATGATTTGTGCTAATTGTTTGCGCAGCGAAAGTAGTGTGAGCTTATTAAAGGTTTGACCTTTACAATATGACAGTGAGAAAATTATTATAGGACACATAAATAGGCGACACTGTTCTAGGCTCGCGACCTAGTTAGGAGTACGGAGTAGTCCGCGGGGGACTAAAGTGGAGACATAAAATGGAGTCACCACCCAGTGTGAACTGGGAAATGATTTAAGGTCGCACTCACCCCTCGCAAGAGAAAACCTCAAACCGTTGGGTTCGGAATAGTCCTTTACTTATGTCACTTGTAATGAAAGGATTTGTGCAATAATCGAACACATGCGAATAAATAATAATAAATAATAAGAAAAAAAAACGGGAATAAATAAAAGGGTGCCCTCAGGTCTAACCTCTTAAGTTGTCTCTTAGAAGTGCGTTACGCGGTTGTCGGAATGATTAATGCTTCGTAACTTTTCTGATTTACTGGTTCGTTGTTTTCCTTCGTCGCCTTGCTGTTTCAGGCCGCTGTTTACTCTGCTGTATTTTCTGGTCGTTGTGTTTGGTTACTGTTTTACGATTTTTGACGCAATTTTTAGTGGACTGATTTGCGGCAAATGGTGCAGTTTTTGGTGGATCGTTTGTGGTAAAGGGTGCAGTTTTTGGGCTGTTTTTTAGGACTGGTTTTAAGGTGTAATTTTAGTGGTTGTTTAATCGGTTTAGGGCTGCCGTTTCGCTGTTGTTTAATCGATTTGGGGCTGCAATTTTGTTTTGTTTATTTGGCCAGTTAGTGGGGATATAGTTTTTGTTGCTTTGTGCGTGTAGAGAGAGAAGGATCTGAGGGGTATCAACGTGGTGTGTGCAAGGTCTGTGTGTTTTTGTAAGGGACGTGTGTGTGTGCGTTTATGAGCGGCTTGTAGTGACGTGAGTTTATAGTTTGTGTGTGAGAGTAGGGTCTGTGCATGTGGTGCCTATGTGTCCTGTTTATGTCTTTGGCTTCTGCCGTGTGTGTGTTTAAGTGCCGAGTGTGTGTGTCAGTTTCACGTTTTCGGTAGATTATTTATTTGGTCAGTGGGGGTTGATATTGTCGGTTTATATCTTGCTTTGGTTTCACGTGTTCGGCTGCATAGAGAAGAATGCGTTTGGTGGATTGTTTATTAGATCAGTGAGGGTTTTACTGGTCGATATAGGAGGGTTATCGAGAGTGAGCTAGTCAGTTTGTGCGTGAAGCCGTGGATAGTTTTAGGGTTTATTTCCTTATGGATGTCGAGTTAGTGAGAGAGATAGAGGGGCGAGAGGTTGATTTTGCTGTAAGTGTGAGGTTAGAGAGAGAAGGAGATGAGAGAAGGATACCCTAGGAGAGAGTGAGAGAAGCCAGTGAGAGAGTTGGCGTGAATGCTAGCGAGAGAAAGGGCTAGGGTTTTTTTGTTCTATTAGAGAGAGATGGGAGAGACGTGAAAGAGGGAGTGGATGCGGAAGAGGAGAGAATACTCCCCCAAGGGTTTAGTTTATGTGTCTTTTATAGTAGAGGGTTGAGGTTATCCTTGTATGGGTAGGGAAAGTATCATGCAAGTATGAGGGTATCTCATAATTAGTGTGCTACAAGGAAAAGATCTCTCTAATTTTGGGAGGGGATTGTTTTAGTTTAGGAAGAGGATTTAATTTAATTAGGGATGTGATTTATGAGATTTGATTTGATTCTTTTTTATTTGGAAATGTGATTTGATTTGATTTCAACATGTGTTTAATGTGTGGATTTATTATTTTGGGAGGATTTGGGCGTGAATTGGAGGTTTTGGGCATGTGATTGGTCTTTTGATGGGCTTTGTGTGTGTGGGCTTGGTGTATGGCTTGCGGGGGTTTGGGCTGAGAATAAAAATTAAAACAGAGATCTAATGAGCAAACCCGGAGCTAAGCAAACGAATTAAGTCCAATAAGGTATCAATTTCTGACTTTTCCCATCCGACATCTGTTTCCCGCGACTTCCAAAACTTAAATAATAGTGTCTCCATACGAGACTCATCATCGGGACTTACATGTAAAAATGCAGTGCCTACAGTCTCCCCCACTTTGATGGGACTTGTGCAATGTGTAACAGTGACAATCCTATCAAAGTTATGCAATACTTTTTTACTTATTTGGCTCACCAGCTGCCACTTGAATTGTCTGTTGCTTTGAACTGAATTGATATGGTGGTGAGGTGCTCCGACCTCGAGGTTCATCCCTGCAAGATACTGCGATCTCTAGGAATCACTACCGAACTGAACTGATATGGTGGCGAGGTGCCTCGACCCTTGGGCTTTGTTCCCAAACCATCGAGTGTGAGCTTTGTTCCTGAACTGTGCTGATGATGCAGTGGGCCTCGACCCTGGGACGCATCCCAAAACTGCAACTGATGTGTGGGCATCGACCCTAGGACGCATCCCAAAACTGATGATGCAGTGGGCCTCGACCCTGGGACGCATCCCGAAACTGCAACTGATGTGTGGGCCTCGACCCTGGGATGCATCCCAAAAACTGATGATGCAGTGGGCCTCGACCTTGAGACGCATCCCAAAACTGCAACTGATGTGTGGGCCTCGACCCTAGGACGCATCCCAAAACTGATGATGCAGTAGGCCTCGACCCTGGGACGCATCCTGAAACTGCAACTGATGTGTGAGCCTCAACCATGGGACGCATCCCAAAAACTGATGATGTAGTGGGCCTCGACCTTGGGATGCATCCCAAAACTGCTGCTGATGTAGGCCTCGACCCTGGGACTCATCCCCAAACTAATTCTGATGTGGGCCTCAACCTTGAGACTCATCCCAAAACTACTGCTGATATGGGCCTCGACCCTTGGGATACATTCCCGAAAACTTCTGATGTGATGGTTCATTCCCGAAACGTGTTTTTTGAGAAAGAGGAGACTGGTCGCCCCCAGTCTCGATTCATTTTACTGTTCTTTGCTGCTTTCATTAGGTCAAGGTAGATCTCCTGATGTGATACCAACACATTATACTGCCCCTCACGAGATAATCCTGATAGCTAAACATATTTTCGTCCTTCAAGGATGCTTCGTGTTGAAACCATAAAACCTTCAAAGTACTTGATACACTCAAATCCAACCGTCTGATTGAGTGATCTGAACTAGACTCCAAGTGTGTGTATGCCAAGTTTCATTCGCAGCTTAATCCTTAAGTAAGCCAACTCGATGATTTTGTCTCAAGGAATTGGATCAGTGGGTCTAACCAACCTAGATGTCTTGATCATACTTTGTGATTACTTTCTCGTACTCAACATGATATGGTTTTCTTCTTCTTTTCTTTCGTCTCTTTCTTTTCTTTCTTTTCATTTTGAACTTTTTTTCTTTTCTTTTTCCTTTTCTCTTTTCTTTTTCTTTCACTCTTTTCTTTCTTTCTCTTTTTCTCGACACACCTACCCTTTAAGGTAGTATTGCTCCTCATGGTGGTCCTAATACTCGCCCATGGGTAGCTTCACACTTATCGATTATTACTGGTCTATTTTTCCCTTTTCTTTTCAGAGACTTTTCTTCATTTCCAACCATATCATATATCGTAACATAAGTAAACCAGAATGGACATCCAGGCAAACGGTCATTCACTGATCCGCCATCTCTTTAACTAGCATCTTGCTGACTTCTCAAGCTTCTACTGCTAAGATCCCGTAATCAAGTACTCGCGAGTCTAGCCGAGATCAACCACTCAGAATACCAGACGAGAGCGCACCTCGCACTTATTGTTTCTAAGGTTTCACCTTACAGCAAACAGTGTCATCACCAGACATATACCTAACCATCAAGGACTTCTCTTTTTTTTTTTCCACTGGTATTCTTTCTCTCAACTGCTGATAATGCGGGATTCACCCCCTGGGATTCTTTCCCAAAACTAACACTGATGTGGGCTTCACCCTCGGGATTCATTCTCGAAACCGACACTGATATGGGCCTCAACCCTGGGATCCATTCCTGAAACTGATACTGATATGGGCCTCAACCCTGGGATCCATTCCCGAAACTAACACTGATGCGTTGTTGATTATGGTTGGCTTAGTTTTGCCACTTTCTCCTTTTTTGAAACTTGTGAATACAAAACAGAACAAACATAAAAACGAATGCAATTATGTTACGTGTATGCATGTATACATACATGAGTTTTCTATTCCGTTGGGTTAGGTCTTCTAACAGTCCTCCCGGTGATCACTCAGCCTTCTCTTCCTCAGGTAAAATACTGCTTCAATCTGTCTATATTGATCGGCTCGGTGAACTCGTTCCCTTCCAAATCTGATAGTCTCACTGTCCCATTTCCCATTACTTTCTGGACTATGTAGGGTCATTCCCAGTTAGGCCTGAACTTCCCTCTCGGGTCTATTGTCAATCACTTTGACTACTTAAGCACTAGATTACCCTTTCTGATTTTGGTAGGACGCACCTTTTTGTTGAATGCTCGAGCCAACCTCTTCTGGTATAGCTGCATGTGAAATAAAGACTTCATCCTCTTCCCATCAAGCAGTGCTAACTGTTCAAACCTCTGCGAGGCCCATTCTTGCTCAGGTAACTCTGCTTCTGCTAATACCCGCATGGACTGTATCTCAATTTCCACTGGCAGTATTGCTTCCATCCCGTAGACCAAAGAGTAAGGTGTGGCTCCCTTTGCTGTTCTCATAGAAGTTATGTACCCCCACAGGGAGTACGGTAGTTTGTGGGCCCAATCTTTGTAGTTCTCTGTCACTTCTCTACCTTCAGCCAACACTTCATTGCCTTTCTCCGCGGTATCAATGTAGAAATGCACACTGCGTGTCATTCCTTTCACCTTCTCTTCATCACTACTGGACAACTCTAACCAGAAATTCTTCCCCTTCTCCGCTTCATCTTCACTGTTATTATCCCAAATCCCCAGGTAAAAGGCTTGGTGGTCAAAGGTTTGGAGGACGATGTTTTCAGGTAGGCCAAAGCTAATCATGTAGGTAGGTCGTGGGACAGAGTGATAGTTAGGTAAGGGGTTTCTGTGTGTGTTAGGTTGCTCCTTTTCAGGGTCAGATATTTTATGGGAGTCGATGAGGTCTTGGATTTCGTGCCTGAGGTGGGCGCAGTTGTCGATGTCATGGCCTTTCTGCTGGTGGTAATGACAGTAAAAGTTCAGGTTATAGTGTGGTGGTGGAGGATTGGAGAGTAGTCTAGCTTCTAAGGGTTTAAGGAGTCCCTGCCTCGCCAACTTTTCAAGCACCTTGGACAAAAGCCTTCCAAGGTTAGAAACATGCCGGTATTTATCGGCAGCTACTTCAGTAGAAACGAGCTTAGCATCTGACGGTCCTCCAACAGTCCTCATGTTCGGGCTATAAAACTTCATGTTCTCAGCTTTTTCTTCCTCAATGTCCATGACAGTCTCCCTTAACTATCGGAAATCAATGATCATAGAGGTCATCCTCCTCAGCATGCCATAAATCGAGGGCTTAGTACCCTTGATGATCATCTTAATCTGGTCCTTCTCCGAGGGCCGAGTCTGCATTTTCAGAAGCTGGCTTCTCCAACGGTCCATGTAATCCTTGAAGCTCTCCTCCGGCTTCTGTTTGGTATTCTCCAAGTCGTGAAGTGACAAGTCGATCTCCAAATCTGTGACATACTGACTCAGAAAGGCCTCTGCCAAAGCCCTCCAATTATCCTTGACCTTCCTCTACATGCCATGGTACCATACCATGGGTGCTCCCTCAAGTGACATCCCAAACATCTTCTGGATCTGACCCTTCGACAGACCCACTGAACTCATCACATAAACAAACTGCCCCGTTCCCATTGAACTTGGCTATATAAGGCATTTTGAACTGAGTCAGCAGCTGTTCCTCAAACGTCATCGCCTTATAGTCCAGCAAATCTTCATCTTACCCCTCATCTTACGGGTAACTGACTCTACCTGATCTCGAAGTTTCTACAATTCAGCCTGAGACCCAGCTACCCTTCCCGCGATATACTCAGCCATGTCATCATCAAAGATATGGATATCATCACTCAATCTGTTCGGAGGGTCCTCACGCCTCTCATTCTCAAAGCCTCCCCCAGCATGGGGCACATCCATATTGGCCATAGCGGCGGTCAAAGCTTGCAACTGTTCTGTAACCTTGGTGAGACTAGTTTCCAGCTAGTCCATACGAGATCCTTCGTTAACTGATTCGCTCATGTTGGCTAGTGGTCTTTTGACGAGTCTTCCCTTCCCTAACCCAACGGGTATCTATGATGTCTTTTAAAATTACGAGTCAGCATGTATGCGTGTGATGTATGGAATGTATAAGTCGACCCATTATCATTTTAAAGCATTCAATCATACTACTGTGAGGTGCAAACTTGTCCCAGTTGAAAAAGGCCCAATAGGTTTACACTTTTGCGATAACATGGCTAAACAACTTCAAATGATACGGGGCCTAAACATAAAGTGGCCCATCACCATTTTAAAAGCTTTTGGCCCAATTGCCATGAAGCACAGACTCGTCCCAATTTAATGGCCCAGCAAGCCCATACCTCATGACAAAAAGTCCAACTGAACCCAAATGACGATGGTCCTAAACGCAAGCATAAAGGAATAGTTTCTATTGTTCCTATAAATACAGTTTATAAGCGGGTTTATAGAGGTACAGACAAAGGCTCTCGTCGGTGAAGGATTGCCCACAACTGGGTCTCCCCACTCAAGGGTCCGAGCGACCAAGTGAGCGCACCCTTTTTTATACGCTAAGATACATGCCAATGAGTTATGATGCATGATTGACTATCAGATGGATTTCCTATTGAAGATTTCCCAGAGGGAGGGTGGAGCGAACTCTCTTAAATACCCAAGCCTCTTAGGCTCTTATCGCCTTGGTGACAGGAATAAATAATAAGTCCTCCAAATTAGTCCATCACAGTGAACTTCGAAATAATGATTATCTAGGTGCTTTCACGGCTTTTCTCTTCAGCGATAGAAATGTAGTGAATGAAAGAAGACACCAAACCATTACCAAGCTCTAATAATGCCTTCGATTAAACCCCTTCAACCCATGGTAGACACGGTTAACTAAAGCACAAATCACAATCATTACAAGACATTATTTCGGGGCTGATTCTCTATCCCCAGTGGAGTCGCCAGACTGTAGGACACAGAAATCAGCGACGCTGTTCTAGGTTCGCGACCTAGTTGGGAGTACGGAGTAGTCCATGGGGGACTAAACCGGAGACATAAAATGGAGTCGCCACCCAGTGTAAACTGGGAAATGATTTAAGGCTGCACTCACCCATCTCAAGGGAAGACCTCAAACCGTTGGGTTCAAAATGGTCTCTTACTTATGCCACTTGTAATGAAAGGATTTGTGCAATAATCGAACCAAGTCTACGGAACATACATACATAGGAATAACCTACACCTAATTCACATGCATAAAAGTAAAACCTAAATCTAAGTTTGCATGCATAAAAGTAAGTCGACATAACGGCAAGCACGCAATCTCATGAACATATTAAATTAACGCACGCGAAAACATAAATAAATAACAATTATCTAAGCATAGAAATTGAAGAGAAATAACCAAATTCCTAACATGAAATAAAATAACTAAATCATACATTAAAATAACATACTACTCCTAACGAACAACGGATAAACACAAGATTGGATGAAACGAGATATGTGTGTCTCTTAAGCGGTACGTGGAATTATATCCCAAGTATAGACCGCACTACCGTCTATTCGGATTCGGATATGGAATTTACGTCTGGGTTTCCATCCGATATACAACGAGAGATAACACAAAATTATTCATCCAATGGCCACAACACATAAATCAAAGATACACATGTGAAGAAATAATAATAAATTATAAGAAAAAGAATGGGAATAAATAAAAGGGTGCCCTCAGGTCTAACTTCTTAATTCGTCTCTTGGAAGTACGACATGCGGTTGTCGGAAGGATTAATGCTCCATAACTTTTCTGATTTACTGGGTCGTTGTTTTCCTTCATCGCCTCACTGTTTCGGGCTACCGTTTCCTCTATTTTTTGCTGTATTTTTTGGTCATTATGTTTGGTTACTGTTTTGCGGTTTTGGACGTAATTTTTAGTAGACTGGTTTGCGGCAAATGGTGCAGTTTTTGGTGGACAGTTTGCGGTAAAGGGTGCAGTTTTGGGGCTATTTTGAGACTGGTTTTAAGGTGCAGTTTCGGTGGTTGTTTAATCGGTTTGGGGTTGCAGTTTCGGTGGTTGTTTAATCGGTTTGGGGCTGTAGTTTTTTTTGTTTATTTGGCCAGTTAGTAGGGATATTTTTGTTGCTTTGTGCGTGTAGAGATGGAAGGATCTGAGGGGTATCAACGTGGTGTGTGCAAGGTCTGTGTGTTTTTGCAATGGACGTGCGTGTGTGTTTATGAGTGGCTTGTAGTGACGTGAGTTTAGGGTTTTTGGGTGAATGTAGGGTCTGTGCATGTGGTGACAATGTGTCCTGTTTGTGTCTTTGGCTTCTACCGTGTGTGTGTGTGTTTAAGTGCCAAGTATGTGTGTCGGTTTCATGTGTTTGGTAGATTGTTTATTTGGTCAGTGAGGGTTGATTTTTTCGGTTTATGTCTTGCTTTGGTTTCATGTGTTCGGCTACATGGAGAAGAGGGCGTTTGTTGGATTGTTTATTGATTAGTGAGGGTTTTACTGGTCGAAATGGGAGGGTTGTCGAGAGTGAGCTGGTCAGTTTGTGCGTGAAGTCGTGGACAGTTTTAGTGTTTATTTCTTTATGGATGCCGAGTTAGTGAGAGAGATAAAGGGGCCGAGAGGTTGATTTTACTGTGAGTGTGAGGTTAGAGAGAGAATGAGATGAAGGAAAGATACTATAGGGTTTATTGCCGAGAGGAGAGAGGTGAGAGAAAGAGTTGAGAGAAGCAAGTGAGAGAGAGGGGGCGTGAATGCTAGCGAGAGAAAAGGCTAGGGTTTTTTTTATTGTTCTATTAGAGAGAGGGGGGAGAGACGTGAAAGAGAGAGTGGATGCGGAAGAGGAGAGAAGGCCCCCCCAAGGGTTTAGTTTAAGTGTCTTTTATAGTAGAGGGTTGAGGTTATCCTTGTATAGGCAGAGAAATTATCATGCAATTATGGGGGGTATCTCCTAATTAGTGTGCTACAAGGAACAGATCTCTCTAATACTGGGAGGGGATTGTTTTAGTTTAGGAAGAGGATTTAATTTAATTAGGGATGTGGTTTATGGGATTTGATTTGATTCTTTTAATTTGGGAAGGTGATTTGATTTGATTTCAACATGTGTTTAATGTGTGGATTTACTATTTTGGGAGGATTTGGGCATGAATTAGAGGTTTTGGGCATGTGATTGGTCTTTTGATGGGCTTTGTGTGTGTGGGCTTGGTGTATGGCTTGCGGGGGTTTGGGCCGAGGATAAAATTTAAAACATAGATCTAACGAGTAAACCCGAAGCTAAGCAAACGAATTAATTCCAACAATGTATCAATTTCTGACTTTTCCCTTCGGATGTCCGTTTCCCGCGACTTCCAAAACTTAAAGAGTAGAGCCTCCGTACGAAACTCATCATCGGGACTTACATGCATAAATACAATGACTACAGTTATACTCAACAATCTATTGTAGATTCTGAGAAAACTTATCTCTAGTCACGCTAATTGAACAATTAAAGATATATTGGTTAACGTTGATATTAAACTGTACATTTTAGCTAAGAATGAAAAGTGGAGTTTTTTGAATGACTTATTCAGATAAGAGATCAATTGTGATTTCTATGTTTGAAGAGTTCATTCTGGAATGGCCTTAGAGTTTGTGTTCTGCTGAGATCGCAATTTAGTGTGCTAGCTTATAAAGCCTATTGTAGACTCAGATAAGTCTTCCGGAAATCTGTGTTCTCTTTTTTTAGTATCAGTCAGATTGTCTGATCTTGTCAAAGTATAGAGAATACATATATGATTAAAGGGTTAGTGGGAGCGTACAAATTACTTTCTAGAGTTATATATTCTAACAACATTATCATTATTATAGTAATAATGAGATGTTTGTAAAGTAAAAGATTTACCTAAGTCTTCTTTACTCCGTGAAAGCATTGTGAGTAGTCTCTGTTATATTCGATATAAAGTTTTATATAAGGTATAAAACTTGGAGACTTGTGAGTACTCCTATTAGTCGTGCATTAGATATTATATAATAAAGGACACAATAAGACTAACTGTATGACAGTTAGTACAACTGTTTGACAGTTAATGTGTGTCTTATATAAAGTATTTATCTTTCGTAAATGATGATTCCTTTTTCGAAAGAGATATTCATTAGAATGTCTAATTAATCTTATGTATCATTTGATGATGATATAATAAATACTTTATTATGTACAATTAAAAGATATCGATTTAATCGTAGATTACGAGTTATTTTGATACCCTATAGACCATATGATGGATCTTGAAACACGTTCTTTGTGATCTTTGAGATATTGAGAACGAGTTTCTAATTCATGGAGCATACAGTCTACAACCATTAGGGTTATATTAGTTTTGAGACTAATTATGACGTTAGACAGTCTACGTCATAATGCGTCAGAATAGATGCAGTGAGAGTGTCACAGAGGATTCTACTTTGTTAGTAGAATTAGATGCAACTTATGAAGTATTGACTTATGAAGTTGCATAGTGACTTTATAAATAGAAGTTTTCACATTGGTATTGTGTTTGCGGTTGTCTGCATAGTATCTAGGATTTGATCCACAAATACTTGGACAACTCAGTAGTTGTAGCACAGTATTGATGTAGCATCAGAGTCATATTAATGTATAATTTAGATTCTACAAAATATGAATGATGCTGACTATAATGAAACAATTGGGATTGTTTGACAAACTCAATATATCATAGCGGACCTGCTTTTTGTTGCCTACCTCTTAAGTGCTAGGTGAGCTTTTGAGAGCCATGAGTATATGATACACATTAAAATGTGTATATGATACCGTGGATTGGCACTAGAGCAAGTGGGAGAAATTATTGGGGTTGGTGCTCAGAGCGCCAATCCGAACCGTATTTATGTCTGATTCATGAATACGAACATCCTTTTTTTTCCATAATATTACTTAGATATTGGTTACACCTCTTGTTTTTATATACGTATTCGATCTAATTACTATTAGATTGAAACTAAATATGGATTAGTGATATGTATATATTAGACAAAGGCCTGATAATATATAATGCAGTACACAGTTACAAAGTTAGTTTGTAATTGACATTAGGAAGTGTCACTGCTAAATGTATATTATCAAACATAGTTCCTGGTCAAGATTTACTAACATGGGTCAGTTAGTCAAATTCGTTGAGACCAGTATATGTCATATATCGAGACATTGTCCGATGGTTTATCCCAATGAACCATGACTTGGGAGACTCGTATAGAAGTGGAGGTATTTATAGTGGATAAACACTGAATGACTCACCAAAGATTATTAATGGATGGTACACCAACATCAATAAGAATCTTCTCAGGTTGAGTAGCATAGTGGTCCTTCGACTTGAGATACCACTGTGGATGTATGAGACACCCTCAACACTTAGATGGAAGTCACGTCACCGATCTATTTAGATCAGACCACCGCTTGTTCGTTGGGTGTGGACCGATCCTCAGGATATCCTGTGTGTATCAAGATAGGATCTGTCAGTTCTATGTACAGAGCATAGGTAGTCCATATGTGATTAGCAGTCTGTTAAATCTGTGGCCACAGTATACTTCGGAAGTGAGTTCCGAATGTTATTTAGAGATTGCTAATAGAAACGTCGACGTGATAATACCTAAAGAGTTTTGATGTTTACATCTATATCTCTGGGATTATCCGGATACCTGTGATATAGGGATTATACGTATGCAATGCCCTCGACCTGTATGATTCAATGAGTTTATCTGTGATCGTCATAATTTACGGGTGGGTAAATTATGGACACGAAATTGGATTTCGTAACGAATATGCCTGAATCTAGAAAGTCTCATTAGTGAAATATACTCGTAGAACACTAGGGCAACTTTTATGAATAATACTGATTATTTATAAGTCGTTTAAATGTTAAACGAAAAATACATGCGAATGGACCTAATAGTCATTTCCTAATTATTGTGTATTTATACTTAATGATAGATTTTGTTAAATACATAATAATTAAATGTCAAATTGTGATATTTGACTAATATCATACATATATATGTATTGGGATATTTAATGTAAATATAATACATATATTTAAAATATTTGTATTTAAATTATTATTTAATTCTTAAATAATTAAATTAATTAAAATATAAATATCTTAAAGTTGTGATATTTATGGAAATACTTTTAGTTGTTTTATTTAACTTTAAGAAAATAATTAAATGGTTTGATGATGACTTATGCAAGTTGATTAAAGCTTTAAATGAAACAAAGAAATATCTAGATATTTTTACTTATTTTACTTACCAATTTCGACCAAAGCTTAAATTTGTGAGTATATATTGTTTTGTTTCATCTTTTAGGGTAAGCGAATATTGTTTTGTTTCATCTTTTAGGGTAAGCGAAGTTCATTAGATATCAAATAAAACATAAAAGAAGATGAGAGAAAAGCTTGAAGGCCTAAAGAAGAAAGCTTGAAAAATCATATTTTTGTAAGTTTTTCTTCAAAGTCTTCAACATGAAAATTATTTCTAACACGCTTAGCATCATTTTGTGTTGCTTTGGTGTTGTCTCTCCTCTTATAGTTTGTGTTTATTTTGGTTGTGAACTTTGATGAAAGATATCAATGTAAGTAAGCTTGAAATGATTTCAAAGCTTTACTTTTGATTTTTAGAAAATCAAGTTGTCATTCTAGAGATAGTAAGCCACTCCTTGGTGACCTAGAATTGTTCTAGAGTTATTTCAAAGTGGTGAGGCTTGTTTGGTGAAGTATTGTATGGATTAAAGTGTTGGATTTTGTAATTTTGGTGAAATTGGTCAATTTGATGAAATTGAAAAATTAGGGTTCATAACCCACTCCAAATTTGGGGCTTTTCATATATGTGATGAATTATGGTATGAATATGATGCATATAAATTTTGGGTTGATTGGATTTGATCTTGGCATGTTTTGAACAAAATGGACCAAAATGCAATTACTTGAAAATTTAGGGTGCTCACGATAATTAGCTCAAAAATTGGGGATTTGTTTGAAATCTGAATTTGATGCATTATATGTGTTGAAAAATATTTTAGAAATTATTTAGAATCATCCAATATTAAATCTGATAATTTTGGACTAAAATAATCAATTTACAAAGTTTTGGGGCAATTCGATAATTACCAAGAAATTTGATCTCTTGTGTAATTTTCCAGAATTTGATAATTGGATGATTAAATAAATAAGTTTATTTAATTGATCCAAAAAAAATTTTGAAATCGGAAAATTTTGATTTTCCACTATTCTGCTGCGTTACGGATTTCCGCCATAAAACCCCATCAGGCGGGAGCCTTTGTCTACTCTCCTATAAACCCGCATGTGAACCATAGTTGTATGACCTATAGAAGCCACCCCTTTATGCTTTTGATAACCACATGCATATTATATCTCATACATCGCACACATTTCATGTATCTCATGTATACATGCAACATGTTAACCCTTGTGTCTTAAAAGCCATAATAGATATTCGTTGGGTTAGAAAAGAAAGCAAGATTTGTCAAGAAGAGTTTAGCGAACATGGATATCAGGGAAAAGGAAACCGAGGAATATAAAACTTTAAGGCAAGAATAGAAAGACCATTAGGGCAAAAAAAATGTTTGTTCTTAGTCCTTAATAGTTAGGCATAAGTCCGATGATGAAATTGTTTGCTGTTGGGTGAAACCTTTGAAACGATAAGTGCGAGATATGCTCTCATCCGGTATTTTGAGTGGTTGATCTCTGCTAGACTCGCGGCACTTAATTACAGGATCCTAGCAATAGAAGCCTGAGTAGTCGGCGAGGTGACTAGTTGAAGAGATGGCGGATCAGTGAATGACAGTTTATTTAGGTGTCCATCCTGGGTTACTTGTGTTACGATATGTGATATGGTTGGAAACGAGGGAAAAGTCTCTGAAGAGGAAAAATAAACCACCTATAACCGATACGCGTGAAGCTGACCCATGGGCGAGTATTAAGACCACCATGAGGAGAAATACTACCTTAAATGGTAGGTGTGTGGATGAAAAAAAAAGAAAAAAAGAAAAATGAGAGACGAAAGAGAAAGAAAACCATACCATATTGAGTACGATGAAGTAATCGCAGAGCATGATCAAGACATCTCGGTTGGTTAGACCCACTGATCCAATTCTTCGAGACAAAAATCATCGAGTTGGCTTACTTAAGGATTAAGCTGCGAAAGAACCTTGGCACACACACACTTGGAGTCTAGTTCAGATCATTTACTCAGACGATCGGATTTGAGTTGTATCAAGTACTTT
This sequence comes from Zanthoxylum bungeanum, assembly GCA_019454045.1. Taxonomy (NCBI): domain Eukaryota; kingdom Viridiplantae; phylum Streptophyta; class Magnoliopsida; order Sapindales; family Rutaceae; genus Zanthoxylum; species Zanthoxylum bungeanum. The sequence goes on along the minus strand of SKCR01017987.1, from coordinate 25,886 downwards.
GAAGGCTCTCTGGTTTCGACATTGAGCATCCTTTGATGGCAACCATATGTAAAACTATTGGGACTATCTCGTAAAAGAGAGTAAAGTGGTATGACAGTACGGAACACCGCATCAAATGATCTACTTTGTCCGAGTGCAAGTAACGTAGAACAAAAAAGATTAAAACAAGACTGGGGGCGACCAGTCTACCACCCTGCGAATAAGGGATATAACAGGAACTTGAGCCATGAGACAAAAGAGAACTAAGCAACCACCAGAAGAGAACTGGCAAAAGGAAACCGTAAGCAGACCTAGGGGGCGACCAAAGACAGTTATAGGCAAAGGACACCAAGGAGCACGAGGAATATCTAACCATTCGGAATATGAAACACATCCATGCATACATGCATACACATCAAATGCACGTAATTTTTGTCTTTTAGTGTTCGCAGGTTTTAAAGAAAAGGAAAAATCGGCAAAGACAATCAGTTTCGGGAATGAATCCCAGGGTCGAGGCCTACATTATTAGCAGTTTTGGGAATGACGGATATGCCCGAACCTAATGAAATACACTCGTAGAGCACTAGAGCAACTTTTATGAATAATATTGATTATTTATAAATCGTTTAACGGCTACACGAAAGATACATGCATATAAGTCTTTTTGGTCATTTCCTAATTAATGTATATTTGTATTTAATGAATGATTTTATTAAATACACATTAATTAATTGTCAAATTATGATATTTGACATATATCATTAATAAATGTATTTGAATTATTTAAAGTAAATATAATACATATATTTAGATATTTATATTTAAATAATTATATAATTATTAAATAATTAAAATAATTAAAAATATAAAATATCTAAGTCGATATTTTAGTTAGGAAATATCTTAATGTAAATGTTTGACTTTTACATTTATTATAAAGATGTTAAAATTGATTTTAACTTCTTTATTTTTTGTTTGAAAATTGAAAATATCTATTTGTTTTTTTCTTAGCAAGTTTCGGCCAACCCTAATAGTATTTAAGGGTTTTGTTTTTTCATTTGCTTTACTTAAGTGTTAAGCCTCCAAATATTAGAAAACAAAAATTGAGAGAAAAAATGAAGAACGTAAGAAATTGAAGAAAACTTCAAGATTTGGAAGTTTTTTCAACTTTTCTTCAATTAGAAAAATGTTTTATGATTCTTAGCTACAACATGTGATGCTTGGTTGTTTCACTACTCTTTTAGTTTTGTAATAAGATGGTTGGAAGTATGAATGAAATATCTATGCATGTATGTTAACAAAGTAAGCTTGTAAATGGTGTATAAGCACACTTTCGGTCATTAGATGATCTTGTTACCACTCTAGAGTTGTTAGGCCACTCATTGATGACCTAAAATTGTTCTTGGGTTATTTCAAAGCGGTGAGACTTGTTTGGTGCTGTGGAGAATAGATTAAAGTGTTGGATTGTATTAATTTTAGTTAGTTTGATTAATTGGAAAATTAGGATTTTAACCTCAACCAAAATTGAGGCCTTTAATATATGTGTTGTTTTATGATGTATATAAGATATACAAATCATTTGGTGTTGATTGGAAATCATGTAAGCTTGTTTTAACAAACTATGACCAAAATGATCAAAGGTCAAATTTTTAAAGGCTCTCGGCAATTTCACGGGACATGTATAAATCATTTGGTAGTGATTGAAAATCCCCTAAATTTGTATTTGATAGATTAGGACTAAAATGATTAAAATACAAACCTTGGAGGTCTCACGTCAATATGGTTAAAATTCTAGATTTTGGGTAAAAACTGAATTTTTGAATATTGAGTAATTAGAATAGATTAATTTATTTTAATTACTCAGGAAAAATTATTGAAATAAAAAAAATTCAACTTTTTACGTTCCGCTGCGTTACCCGATAATACCGCCTAAAACCCCAACACCTAGGTGATCAGCTTTAGCTAAAGTCTTAAGATCGTGACTTACTCACATGAATACTTTAACCCTTTATGGGACACATACGGGTCGACGAATCCTATCTTGATACGCACTTGTTAACGAGAGTCACTCCTAATGAACATCTAAGGGTCAGAGCATGAAAGGTTTCTAACATACATGGCATCAAAGTGTGAAGGATCACATACAAAATCAATGCTACCCTATAATCAAAAGATCACATGTGTTATTTGACTCGAGGAGATTCCTATTGACGGTGATGTGTACCTCCAACAATTAAGAATCACCATTGAGTCATTCAGTGTTCGCTCCCACAAATACTCACATCTCTTTATGAGCTTCCATTGCTCATGGTACATTAAGTTAAACCATTGGAACTCTAATTCCAATATATGACATGTATTAGTCTTCTAGGTTATAAGAATTCGACTGTATTTCAAAACCAACTATGAATATTTACTTTAAGAGTAATTTATAATAATAATAATATCCTAATGTCGAAACACCACACAGTGTCCAGTATTACTGCATGGTTAAGGTCGATGTCAATTTCAGCATATTTATACATCAAACTAATATGCATTATGAAATAATAATTACCATTATCAAGGCTCGAAATAAGAAAATAGTTATTTTATTAATAAATAATAAAATATAATGTACAATACATTATTCGGATTGGCGCTCTAAGCATCAACTCTAACACAATTTCCTCCTCTTGAAAAGAAAACAGATCCACAAACCAGGTAGGAGGCCATATGATCAGCCAACAATGACAAATGGAGGAACCGAGACAGCATGAAGCAGTGCTCAACTGGCAAACTCAAAATGCCAGAGCAAAAAATACTGTTCTACGTAGTATTGAAACTAAAGTTTAATGTGATTGTATAAAAGAATTACTTTATAAGCATTATTTTAATATTTTTTTAGAAGGAAAAAATTACTAAAGAAATTCTTAGTACTTTGAAGTGCTTTTTTAAGAAAAGTATGTGATAAGTCATCCTTTTCCGAAAGCATCTCAGTGAATTTTTAAAAGTAATTTGCACAGGCGAAATATGGAAGCTCTATCAAAAACAACGAAGTCAGCCTAAACTTATAGGGTCGATGAACTAGATCAAGAGAGAAAATATTCGAGCAGATAGATATTCACTTGTAAGCATTAAATTACTGTACATCTAAAAGTATAATAACACTCTTCTAAAGTGTGCAGGGCATGAGGCTAACATTCCTATATTCTTTGCAACAAAGTACAATTTACGAAAAAGTTAGGCATACCAGCAACTTATTGCATAATTGCCGTAAATCAAGTGAAGGATCAGACACGGATATACTTGAAAGTAGAGATCTTGCCTCCAGAAGTACCTCTGACATACTCTCCGGGGTCGTATCTTCTCTGGCCATAAGAGATGTCATTAGCTTTGCCCCAGCTATCCTTTCCTGATGAACAATCACATGAGCTTTCTTTCGTCAAAAAAGAAAAAAAAAATTTCCTTCCCTTGAAAAGCAACAAAAAACAGTAAAAAAATGTTTCAATTATTAGTTGAGACATTTTTAGTCAAGCTAAAACATCCAAAACATTATTCGCCAATCGATGTTAGCATAATATACAAGGAGATGCCGTCAGTTTGGGGAAAACAGAGTTTTATTAATAAATGGTAAAATCGCCCAGTCCTTGGGATTTTCTATCATTTGGAACTTTAGAACTAGGCTCCAAAAGTAGTGTGCTTATCAAGACAAATGCCATTCAAGTTTTATATTATAAATGCGTCTAACCACCATGACGGAAGAGGCCATTCAAGTTTTATATTATAAATGCGTCTAACCACCATGACGGAAGAGGCCATTCTTAGATTACTATAATGAATGCTATAAAACTATGTAAAACTAAGTTTCAATACCTCTTCAGACTCTTTTCCCAGAAATGTTAGAGCGAGTTTGAGAAGATCGGATGAATATGGAACAACTGCAGACTTCAAGTGGTACACAGCTGAGAGAAGAGAAACTGTATACAAGCTGCTCTAATCTCAGGGTTACTAATCCCCTGCATTTGACACCAATTATCACAGGAAAGCAGGAAAAAATATGATTAAAAGGACTGGTTTATTGTTCCCAAAGCAAAAAGAGCAACTTATAAACAGACACCAAATACATCAATTATTGTAGAAAGCCAAATACCTCCACAGAATGAATGACAAGTGGAAGTGCTTTCTTGGCGAAGGGTTTCTTGCCAGAGTCAGAGATCTTCTGGCAAGCACTAATGAGAACATTGACCATGCACACATGAAAAGAGAGTAGCGCTGGCCCACGTAGCACAGAGTTCTCACAACCCAAATTAGACCCAGAAATGCCTGTGTTCTCATCATTAATTATATGATGAATCACGTGTTCGAGGACAGAGATTCTCGAGACAGCATTCCCTGCAATTTCAATTACATAGATCAGCCAAGTACAGCCAGCAACAAAAATGCTCGTATTTAGGATAAGATACGGACCAGGAATACCACATTTCCCAGCAATTTTATTCTTCACTAAAGCGAATTCTTTGCGTAACTCAGGAGATTGCAGTTCAGCACATATCATCAGTGCCAAACAGTCAATGCACCCATGCTGTGCTTTATGAACTGAGTGAAGAAAAATAATCTTCAGCCCCAAACTTGAATAAAAATAAAAGGGGGTTTAGTAAAAAATTGAAAAGCCAAGAAGTTCATACCTTCATCATCAACTAAAGAAGGCCATACCAGAACTGCTTCTAATGTTTTCCTAATTCCAAGCATTGCAGGATGTGAAATTGAATCCTTGCCTCTAATCTAGGTACCAGAAAAAAATTTGCATTAGCAGCAGCATAAAAGAACAGATGACAGCTTAGACATTTAATAGATGAAAAATCTAAATGTCTGCAATGCAGATCTGGAAAAGTATATATTGACAACAAAAGACATTTACCGTAATGTTGGTGCAGACTGTAAACAAACAAACTTTGATCTTTAGAATATCCTTTAAACCTGCAGCATGTTCTAACTGAAAGCAAGCAATTGGAAGGAGCACCTGCAGAATCCAATGGCAGGGAAAGTTAAAATGGCAGATATGAAAATAAACATAATAAAAAAAAAATTAAGCGCAGTTGGAAACAATAAGATAGCAAACAAGAAACAAACATATATCTAAGTTATTTATCATCATGCAAGATGTATGTTGTGGATTTTATTCATTTATTTATTTTCATAATAACCAGAAATCCCACAATAATTCTATGTTGCGGATTTCACTATTGTCAGTGCAACGAAGATCACTGACAGAAAATGAAATGATTGAGATAAGATATTAGAATTCCAATATAGCTCCCAAAAGCACTAAAAGGGATGTAGCAAATACAAATGACGATAGGACCAGAGCCCAGAAAAATGCCACGGGATCTAATACAGCTTAATGCTAATTTTTTTAGGAAAAAAAAAAAGGAGAATCAAAAGAATTTATCCCCATTGTTCTGTCAACCTATCATCAATTTCACTCCAAAGCAACCTGGATATCTCACCAAGACAGCATTGCCTGAGGCAATTTCTTTGAAAGCTTGATGATGCAATATGGTGCAAGACTCAAACTCAATTGGAAGATGTGTTCTGACACTTAAAACCATCGTTACAACCAGACCTTCGCAGCCAAGTCATACCTCCTGTCATTTGAAATTTCACAAATTACTAGGAAGGGAGCCCAACCCATCCATTGTCATTCACTATTTTTTCAATTACTTAAAAAGAGAAGAAAGGGAGGAAGAAGCCCAAGATCCCATTTGTGACACAAATCCGTCATCTGACGATGGTAATCAGAATGTTCCAAGTAATTTTAAGACGAACGAATAAAAAATAAATCCAGGCAAAGATAATGCTATATACTTTAGAATGGATGCGCCCACATAGTTCAGCAGCAAGCTTCCGTACATCTTGACATTCGAAAGTAGAAAATGCCCTGAAATTAGAATACAGCAAAACATCAATAATTCAGCAGAAGCTTGAAACAACTTATACTTGAGCATCAACCTGTTCAGAAGAAATGCAGCAACACAATCATGCCCAATGATATTGATGTCTCCATATCCTGGGGAAAAAAAGTAGGCATCACCAGGCTGATAATGCTATTTCAATGGTTGGTGCTACCAACATCAGCTAGCAGGTCACTGATTCCAGGAGAGGTATGGGGAAAGAAATAACACAAACACGAGCAAATACAAGGAATCAGATAAAATAAGTCTCTTAATAAATTTTATATTTTGGCCCTCTTAGTTTACAGATTTTTTTATTTTGGCCTACTGAAGTTTGTAGTTCCATCGTTCACCGCTCACATCAAGGTTGAGGGGTGATTTCCCTTACATTTATATTCCATTTAAAAAATAATTTCTTGCAATTATATTTTCAAAACAGAAAAATCCCTCAAGATTATGGACTTTCAACCTAATTCTTGATTTTTAACTATCAAGTGTGGCAACGGGCCGGACTGTTGCCATGCCAGGTGTCACGGGCCAACTTTTTCCTTAACGGAAAAAGGGCTCGTGCGGCACTTACCAAGGATCACGTCCGTGTAAGTCAGCCTTACTCAAAGCCTCTGTCCCCAAATTCACATTTTGGGAGGCTACAGACCCATAATATATTGATTTATGAAAGCTCACAAGCTATCTCAACGCATACACATGCGGGCCCACACAACACCGGGACCCGTCACTTGAATAGCACAACCGGATATAAAATATGGCATTTTCCCACCAGCACAATCTTGACAATACACCATTGTCCACACTTTGTCTAAGGGCGAGAGGGTTCAGGGCTAAAGCCCCAAGACCACTGAAGCCCCCTTGGCCACACCCAAGGTTCACCTAGGCTTCCCCCCCTAAAGAGGTTTTTAAAAACATTGCACATGTTTCACCAGTATACACACCTAGCGCTTGAGTTGTCACACCCCCCTCTAAAATCTATATTAAGAGTAGTTTCTGAGAACTCTTCCGAGCATTCAATAAGCCACAATATAAGTGACTGTGTTAAAATCTCGTCCCCAAATGAACTCATCTTGATGGTTTTCCGCAACACCCCCACTTTTGCGGAAAAGACCCAAAAGTGGGCACACTGCCAAAATCTCCCGGCAAATCTCGAAATCCAACTCTGGGGCTGAAATTTCCCAGTACAAGTGACCATAAGATTCACTTTGGAACTTGGTCCCACTCGATTCGACACCCCGGGTCGTTAGCTCCTTCACAATGCACCAAATTAGGGCAACGACTAGCGGCAAGCTAGAATATCTCAAAATCTCCCGCCAAACTTCGGAACAGGAACCCACGATCGAAAACTTCCAAGTACATATGCCCATGAGAGTTACTTAGGTCTTGGAGCAAGCTCAATCCGGGCCAGCTCCTAGCGGCAAGCGAGCACGTTTCTAAATCTCTCGGCAAACTTCCGAATATTGCCACACAAATGAAATATCTCCAGTACAAGGTCATATAAGAGATACATTTGACTAGGAACGAGCTTTATCTGATGTCCCGAAACATGAGCTTCTTTATAAAGCGACTGCACGTCCTAGCTTGAAACTAGGATCGTGACACCAGGCCCGGGCCTTTTAGAAAATAATTTTATTTTTTTTGTAAAAAAAATTCTTCTGAATTTTTTAATGCTTAAAAATGAAAAAAAATAAGAACTTCAATGTTTTTAGTGTTTTTTTATATTTGTTACGGCAATAATCTCTAGGATTCTATTATGCAATTATGGTAGATCTAATTTCCAAATTTAGTGTAACATAATGGCTATATAAAGCCTATTCTGTACAATTCTATATTCATTCAATAAAAAAGACTCCATCTCCACGAGCCCCCACCATTGTTCGCAGTTCGATCTTCAGCCTTCTAGATCTGTTCCCCTCTATTTTTCAAAGCCTTTTTCCGCCATGGCAAGCTTGGAAAGTGATCATCTTCTCCGCCCTTCAACTTTGGGTAAATCAGGTGCTCTCTTTTCTGTTATTTCTAGTAATCATGTTATTACCTTTGAAAAGTTACCGGTCCTATGAATTATGTGTCCTAAACTGCCTCTGTTGAATTATGGTTCATGAGGCAAGGGTGTGAAGACCATTTGACCTCGACTGAAGAGGATATTCCTGTTGATGAACGGAAGTTTTGGAAGAAGATTGATGCCCAATTATTTAACTTGCTCCGGTAGTCTATTGATCCTAAACTCATTGTTATCTTCAAGACTTATAAGACCAGCTAAAAATTATGGGGTAAAACTAAATCTTTTTACACCGATGATATCCAACATTTCTATTTTTTGGTTTCTAACATGTTTAGTTTGAATCAATGGAATATGGATATGTCTGAGTACATTGGCAGGTTCGAATCACTAAGAGAGGAACTCAACTCTCTCCTCCCGATTACTACCAGTGTTACTGATCAGGAACAACAACGAGAACAATTTTAAATGGTATTGACTTTACTTGGTATACGATCCGAGCTTTAGCCAATCCATGACCAAATACTAGCCAGTGCTACCATCCTCTCTCTGGAGAATGTTTTTTCTCGCCTTCTCCGCGACTCGTCCATGGCTGTTGTTGACTCTGACTCCCATCCAATCGAGACTTCCATCTTAGCTGCTCAAGGAAATTCAAGAGATGGTGGGGGTAATAATCGCAATCGAGGCGAGCGTCCAAAGTGTACCTACTGTCACAAGGTTGGCCACACGCGACAGCGTTGCTATCAACTCCATGGCAAGCTACCACATCATCCTACAGCTAAGGATGCTTAAGTTGATAATTCCCCATCCTCTGACTCCTCCGAATAGTCATCTCAGTATGTCACTTTATCTGAAGCTGAATATGTAACTTTCCTCCATTATCAGGCCTCTCAGTCTGCTTCGTCTGCCCACATTGCTCATATACTAGTAATTTTGTTGTTTGCATCATTCCGTCCTTACCATGGGCCCAGGGTACTGAACTCTGGATTCTCAGATCACATTTGTGGTAATCCACACATTTTCTCATCTTTAACTAGTTCTAATTTTCTACCCAGTGTTATTAAAGGTGCGCCTTAAGCTCCTGAAAAAGATCCAATTTTATTTTTTGTAGCCCACCCAAGCCTGACCCAAATCACCAAAGCCCGACCCAAACAACTCAAAAACCCAACCCAATTCACTCAAAACCTAAACTTTTAGACACAAAACAAAACCCTAACTGCCGATTATCTTCATTCAACTGGCCTCCTCTGTTTTTTCCTCCAACTGCCAATTATCTCCCTCAAGCTCTCCTCCAAATCACCCAGCCTGCCAGCCCTCTATTTGCAATCTCCAAATTCTCCACAACGATCTCCTAAAACTAAGAGGTATGTTGTTTTTTTTAAATCTTTTTTTTCGAGTTTTATGTTTTTTTAGGCCTTTTTTTCTTTTTCATTCTCTTTTCCTTCTCAACAGTCTTTATTTATTTTTATTTTTTTTTAAGTCTCACATCCCCCACCTTTATTTTCTTTTTTAATTTTTTTGGGTTACAGCTCTGCTGCTGCTGTATATTTGAAGAAATTAAAAAAAAGTAGTGACTTTATCTTCTGTCTACTTGTTAAGGCCTATCCTTTGACTTCTTTATGTTTTTTAAATAATTAATGTAGTTAGCATAATGCTTTTAAAGCTCTAGTAAAGGCATATGTGGTTGTTTATGTAATGTAGTGCTTTATGTAGTAGTAATGAATCAATCTGTAATTCGTGCTGCTGATATTATCATTATGGATTATTATATTGATATGAATTTTTATTATGAATTTTAGGATATTATCATTATGGATTGTTGATATTGATATGAATTTTTATTATGAAATTTAGGGTATTATACTATTATCATTATGGATTCAAGTATTGGTTCTAATAAATCAAGTTCAAGAAAGGATACATGGAAGTATACAAGTTTGGCAAACCCAAACAATAAAACGACTTGGAAGTGCAATTTTTGTGGGAAAGTTTCAAAAGGTGGAGTATGTCGAGCGAAACAGCACCTTGTAGGGGGATTTCGAAATATAACTGGTTGTACAAAATGTCCTCCTGCCGTTCGTGAAGAAATTAAAGACTTCATGCACAAAAATGGTTGCGAGCATTGAGGAGAAAGAAAGAGAATTAATGTATGACATTGATGAAGATTTAGGGTATAGTGATGAAGATGTAGGGTATAGTGATGAAGATGTAGATGTTGAAATTAATCAAAGTGGGAAAAAAGTTGTAGGGGGGATTTCAAAGAGAAAAAATGCAAAGCAAAAGGGCCCGCTTCACTTGTTTTTTAATTCAACATCAACAGTTGAGAAAAGATCAAAGGATGGGAAGATGCGGCAAACATCTATCAATGAGGCATGCAAGAAAGAATTAAGGGGGAGAGCTTGTGAAGATATTACTAGGTGGATTTATGATTCGGGTGTGCCTTTCAATTGTGTCAATCATCCAACTTTTAAGAAAATTGATTCTATAGGATAATATGGTCCTGGAATGAAACTACAAGTTATCATGAGATAAGGGTGCCTTTGTTGAAAAAGGAAGTTGCCCGTACTCCAGATTTGTTGAAGTCATGAAGAGGAATGAATACAGTATGGTTGCTCTATTATGGCGGATGGGTGGACTGATAAGAAGCATAGGACCTTGATTAATTTCTTGGTCAATTCTCCAAAAGGATCTGTATTTATTGAATCAGTTGATGCTTCAAGTTATTCCACCACCGGAGAAGCAAAGTTTTCATTACTTGATAAAATTGTTGAGCGCATTGGTGAGGCTAATGTTGTTCAAGTTGTCACAGACAATGCAGCATATAATATTGCACCTGGTTAGTAATTTAATTATTTAACTCTTTAATATTACAACATATAATTTTTTGAAACTTGTTTAGTAATTTAATTGTTTAACACTTTAATATTTTAACTATAGGACGACTTTTGGAAGCCAAGCGTCGAAACTTATATTGGACACCTTGTGCTGCCCATTGCATAGATTTGATGCTTGAAGACATTGGGAAAATGTCCATAGTTCATTCAACAGTCAAAAAGGCGATTATTTTCAATGGATACATTTATAGTAGACCACGTGTGTTGAATATGATGAGGAATGGAATAAGGGAGTTACTTAGGCCTGAAAAGACAAGATTTGCAACAGCTTATCTCACTCTTCAACGCATCCATAAACAAAAGAAAAACTTGAGAAATATGTTCACATCGAAGGAGTAGGCAACATGCAACAATGCAAGTGGGCAAAAGAATCGACGGGTAAGCGAGCAGCAAGTATTGTTATTATGCCTAGTTTTTGGAGTAATATTGTCCATATCCTAAAGATGTTTGGTCCTCTTGTTGGAGTGCCTTGAATGGTTGATGGCAAGAACAAGCCACCAATTGGATATATATATGAAGCAATGGATAGAGCTAAATAGTGTATTGCCAAATCCTTAAATGGAAGGGAGGATAAATATAAGAATGTCTTTGAGATCATCAACAGAATGTGAGAATGTCAACTTCATCACCCATTACATGCAACTAGGTTTTATTTGAATCCTGAGTACTTTTATTCAAACCCAAATATTGGGAAAGATCAAGAGATAATGACAGGATTATATAAGTCTTTGCAAAAGTTGGTTCCCAATCTTGAAGAGCAAGATAAGATTACTGATCAATTGACAACATACAGTATAGCTCAAGGTGTTTTTGGGATGAACTTAGCTGTTAGACATAAATCTACAAAGTCACCAGGTAACATTTTAGTAAATTTGCATTCTTTAGAAACTTTTCCTATTAAATTATAATTTTCAATTTATGACTCCAATTTGTAATTAACAGCTGAATGGTGGGCTGCATATGGATCTTCCACTCCAGAGAATGCAAACTTTTGCTATTAAAGTTTTAAGTCTAACTTGTAGTGCATCTGGATGTGAACGCAATTGGAGTGTTTTTGAGCATGTAAGTAATTACTAGCTATTTTATATTTTAAACTTACTACTAAATTCCTTAAATAACATATTAACATGTATAATTATATCATGATATATTAATATTTTGCAGATTCATAGCAAAAAAAAGGATTAGGTTGGATAAAAAAAAGCTAAATGATATGGTTTTTGTTAAGTACAATAGAGCATTGATGCTTCGACACCAATATCGTGATAGCATTGATCCAATTTCCTTGAAAAATATTGATGATAGTAATGAGTGGTTGTTGGGTAGAATGGATGAGGAAGAGGAGCTTGTCTTTGAAGATGATGATTTAATTTTGGGGTATAGTTTTTAGAACTTCTGGAGCGAGAGATGCTCTACATAGGACTCGAACTACTACTTTTTCTAATATAGCCACCTTAACTTCGAAGGGAAAAAGGAAGGAAAAGGAACCGGTCTCAACTTTTAGGCCAAAAACAAAATCCACCAACTGTCTTGTTCTCATTGATGATGAAGAATATCGAGAAGAAACTGATGAAGATATTGGGAAAGAAGATAATAGTGATGGAGCGTCAAGTGGAGGAGTTGGAAGACAGTGTTGAATTTGATGAGGAGGATATGTAGTTGGATTGAAATATTGGAAGTTGAAAATTTTTTTGATAAATTTTGCTTTTGGAAATGAAATTTAGTTGCTTGTACGTTGGCGTTGCCTCGTTTTATTTTTTGATGAACTCATTGTTTTTGGATATGTAACTCTTATGCGCTTGGATATAAACTTGTGATTTAGATGTGATTATATGAAGATTGGAATCTTGCTTTAGATTTTGGATATGAACTTGTGATCCATAAATGAAATTTGGGATAAGAACTCTAAAAAAAATAGTTAAATATCATTTATGGCCAATTGATAGTGTGAAATACACTTATACATTATTTTTCTATGTATTTTTACACATTTTGTAATATTTTGCGCCTTACATTCATCAGGCACACGCCTTGCGCCTTCAAGCCTGCGCCTAGGCTCCAGGGCTGTTTGCGCATTAGTGCGCCTTGCGCTTTTAATAACACTGTTTCTACCTATGATTATACTTGCTAATGGTTATAAAACTACCACTAAAGGCATAGGACGTTTCTTATGTTCCTTCCCTACCTTTAAAATTTATCATTTTCGTACCTGATTGTCCTTTCAATCTTATTTCAATTAGTAAACTCACTCACGATCTGGATTGTTCTGTCACCTTTCTTAAAAATTTTATCGTGCAGGACCAGGGTACGAGATGGATGATTGGTACAGGATGTAAATCACAAAGCCTTATCACCTTATGAAGTCGATACCTTCGGTCGCTCGCACCTCTACAAAATTTGTTGATGTCTGAAGAAATTGAGGAAACCCTCTTTTTTATTTTCTTATTTTAAACTATACAATAATTGGCCATATATAGCCTTCAGTCTTCTCTATAAAAGGAAGATAAATCTACCCATAATTACATACAATCAATTACCATATCTCTAGCAATCTTAAAGATATTTTCCTATTTTTAACACTCCCCCTCAAGCTGGAGCATATAGATCATATGCACCAAGCTTGTTACAAATAAAATCAATACGAGGACCACGAAGAGACTTAGTAAGGATGTCCGCTAATTGTCCTTCAGAGTTGACGAAGCTAGTGACCATGCATCCAGATAAAATTTTCTCCCTGATAAAGTGACAATCGACTTCTATGTGCTTGGTCCTTTCATGAAACACAGGGTTAGATGCTATATGTAGTGCTGCCTGGTTGTCACAAATTAGCTTCATTTGTGTTCCACCTCCAAACTTTAATTCCTGTAACAACTGTTTTAACCATACTAACTCACATGTTGCCAAGGCCATAGCTCGATATTCTGCTTCTGCACTAGACCTGGCAACAACTGTTTGTTTCTTACTTTTCCAGGATACTAGGTTGCCTCCAATTAAAACACAATATCCTGTAGTAGAACGCCTGTCGAACGGAGAGCCTGCATAATCTGCATCAGAATATCCAACTATCTCAGTATTGCCTTTATCTTCATACAATAATCCTTGTCCTGGCGCTTTCTTGATATACTTAAGAATACGTATGACAGCATCCCAATGACTTTCACATGGAGTTTGCAGGAATTGGCTAAGCACACTGACTGCGAATGAGATATCTGGACGAGTAATTGTAAGATAGTTCAACTTTCCAACTAACCGCCTATATCGTCCAGGATCTTTTAGCGGCTCTCCAACTAGTTTCCTGTACTCCTCAGGGTTTTCCAATGGCTCCCCCTCTTTTGGCAGAAGTTTAACATTTGAATCCATGGGCGTGTCAACAGGTTTACAATCTAACATGCCTGTTTCTTGAATAATGTCTATAGCATATTTTCTCTGAGAGATGACTATACCAGTATGAGATTGAGCTACTTCTATGCCAAGGAAGTACTTTAGTAGTCCCAAATCCTTAGTCTGAAAATGATTAAATAAATGTGTTTTCAGCTGTCGAATTCCCTCTTGGTCACTTCCAGTAATGACTATATCATCCACATATACAACCAAGTAAATGCATTGGCCATTGGAATGGCGATAGAAAACCGAGTGGTCTGCCTCGCTACGAGTCATACCAAATTTCTGAATGACAGTACTGAATCTCCCAAACCAAGCACGAGGAGACTGTTTGAGACCATACAGAGAGCGACGAAGCCGACAAACCATACCATACTCCCCCTGAGCAACAAAACCAGGTGGTTGCTCCATATAGACTTCCTCTTGGAGGTCTCCATGAAGGAAGGCATTCTTGATGTCCAGCTGATAGAGTGGCCAGTGACGCATAGCAGCCATGGAGAGAAACAAGCGGACGGAAGCAATTTTGGCTACAGGAGAAAAAGTGTCACATTAGTCCAAACTAAATATCTGGGTATAACCTTTAGCAACAAGGCGAGCCTTGAGTCGATCAATCTGCCCATCAGGACCAACTTTCACCGCATAAACCCATCGACAACCAACTGTAGATTTCCCAGGAGGTAACGGAACCAAATCCCAAGTGTCACTTGAGTGTAAAGCAGCCATTTCATCTATCATTGCTTGTTTCCATCCTGGATCAGACAAAGCCTCATGGACATTTCTAGGAAGAGGAACAGAAGACAAGGTGGAGACAAAAGCAAAATATGGAGCAGATAAACGATGATAACTGAGAAATGTATAAATAGGATGTGGATTACGAGTGGAACGAATACCTTTACTGGTGGCAATTGGGCCAGGAAGGTCCAATGTACGGGCAGGAGCTGGAGCAGGTTGTGAGTCAGTGGCTGCAGTGTCAATGCCAGCGGAAGATAGAGAACGAGGACGACGGTGATATACCTGAAGAGGACGTGATGGTGACACAGTCTCAAGTGTAGGATGAAAGAATGGAACAGGTAGTACCGTAGAAGGGGCGGGAAGAGTCGGGGTATGAGGAGAGAAGTAAGGTGATGACTCGAAGAATGTGACGTCGGCAGAGATAAAGTAGCGGTTATTAGCTGGAGAATAACATCGGTACCATTTTTGAAGTCGGGAATATCCTAAGAAGATGCATTTAGTAGATTTAGCAGAAA
Organism: Zanthoxylum bungeanum; assembly: GCA_019454045.1. Classification (NCBI taxonomy): domain Eukaryota; kingdom Viridiplantae; phylum Streptophyta; class Magnoliopsida; order Sapindales; family Rutaceae; genus Zanthoxylum; species Zanthoxylum bungeanum. The sequence continues at coordinate 10,444 of SKCR01017987.1, read as the reverse complement.
GTTTATCTTGTCCCGGGGTTAGATTATGGACAAAACACACACAACCAAATATGCGAAGAGGGACCGAATAGAGAGGTTGGTTGGGAAATAAGATAGAGTGGGGAATTTGGTCTTGTAAAACAGAAGAGGCATACGATTAATGAGATAGCAAGCAGTAAGAACACAATTACTAGAGATTACAGGAATGGGAGCACCAGACTTACCCAAAGCGGATGGGCGGGGAGGATGATTACTGCTCGGGTCGGCCATGGCAGGGAACTGTGTGGCGCCGGAGAGTGAACAGTGACGATGAACAGTACGCGTGAACAGTACGCGTGAACAGTACCCGTGAACAGTGACGGTGAACAGTACCGTGAACAGTACCGTGAACAGTGATGCCGGAACAGTGTCGCCGGAAAAAGTAAAAAAGGAACCCTAGGATCAACCTACTGATACCATGAAGAAATTGAGGAAACCCTCTTTTTTATTTTCTTATTTTAAACTATACAATAATTGGCCATATATAGCCTTCAGTCTTCTCTATAAAAGGAAGATAAATCTACCCATAATTACATACAATCAATTACCATATCTCTAGCAATCTTAAAGATATTTTCCTATTTTTAACAATGTCATCCACAATCGTTTGGATCACCCCAGTGTCTCCAAACTCCAAATGCTAGTTCCGAAACTTTGTACTTTATCTTTACTTCCTTATGAGTCGTGTCAACTTGGGAAACAAACTCGTACTAGGGTTCCCAAACGAGTCAATAATCAGGCTACGTCCATATTTGAGTTAGTTCATTCCGATGTTTGGGGCCTATATCATATTAATTCTATTATGGGTTTTCAATATTTTGACATTTATTGATCAAAATAATTGGTTATTTTTTATGAAACATTGCTCTGAATTATTTTCTATATTCCAAAAATTGTGCTGAAATTAAAACTCAGTTTGGTTTTTTATTCGTGTGTTACGTAATGATAATGCTGGGGAATATTTTTGTTCCTTTTACCACCTTTATGTCCCCCCTAGGTATTCAACATTAGTCATCATGTGCCCCAACTGGTTTTTGTAAAAACAGAAATTTCATTGAAGCGGCTCATACTTTGTTAATCCATAATAATTGGGGGGATGTTCTCACTGCTTGCTATCTTCGTATGACATCCTCTGTTTTACATAACCAAATTCCTCTCTATTTTATTTCCAACTCAACCTCTCTACCGTGTGTCACTTCGCATATTCGACTATCTCTGCTTTGCCCATAACCTAACCCCGGGACAGGATAAACTTTGTGCTAAGTCTACTAAATGTCTATTCTTGGGATATTCATGACTTCAGAAAGGGTACCGTTGTTATTCTCTAAGTTATCAATTTATACATTTCTAAGTTATCAATTTATCGTCGTTTATCTGCTCCCTATTATGCTTTTGTCTCCACTTTGTCTTCTGTTCCTATTCCTAAAAATATCAGTGAGACATTATCAGATCCAGGGTGGAAGCTGGCAATGATGGATGAAATGGTTGTGTTACACTATTGGCACATGGGATTTGGTTCCTTTACCCCCAACAAATCTACAATTGGTTGTCGATAGATTTATACAGTGAAAATTGGTCCTGATGGGAAAATTGATCGCTTTAAGGCTCTTCTAGTTGCTAAAGGCTATACACAGATGTTTGGTCTAGACTACAATGAAATTTTGTCTCCTCTATGGCTGCAATGCGTCATTGGCGACTTTATAAACTAGATATCAAGAATGGCTTTCTCCATGGTGATCTTCATTAGGAAGTTTATATGCAGCAACCATCTAGTTTTGTTGCTCAGGGGGTGTATGGTTTGGTATGTCAGCTTCGTCGTCCTCTGTACGGTTTAAAACAATCTCCTCGTGCTTTGATTAGGAGATTCAAAACTGTTGGAATTAGGAAAACAATAATTAGTATGAACACTAGAATAATTAGTATTTATGACTCAATATTTTCTTTCCTACTATATTGTATTCTTATAGTTATATACAGCTGTGCCTTGTAAAGTCTTCATTACGTAAATGCAAAAGTATTATTCTCTACATGGTATCAGTAGGTTGATCCTAAGGTCTTCTTTTCTTTCGGCGACACTGCCGTCGGCCCACCACCGACTTTACTGTTTCGACGCGCGTCTAACGACACCTCCGGCATCATCCGACTCCTTGTCAGCCGTTAGTATCTATTCCGCTGTCGGTTTCCTCCTTTGGCATCTCTCTCACTGTTTTTCCCAAAATACCCTCGAAACCCTAGATTTACCTCTCATTACTTCCGTAACTTTTTTCCACAAACCACCACCACCACCATTGCCCTCAGAGGCCACCGATCTACCCTCGTCGTGCACCGCTCCGCTGCAACCCTTCTCACGCGTCATCACGCGCCACCAACTCCCCTGAGTTTGTGTGCCACGCACCTCAGCTTGCCTCCAGCCCCTGCTTCTGTGCTATGCTCAGTTTTTTCTGAGATATTACCTATGGATCGCCCGTCGGAAGACACTCCCCCGAGCTCCGATCTTGCCTAAATTAGGTGCCTTCGTCTTAACTCTTTCTGGTTCTCATGTTATTAAATCTAATAAGTTACATGGCTCTATAAATTATGTTTCTTGGTCGGCTTCAGTTGAATTATGGTTTATAGGGCAAGGGTGTGAAGATCATTTGACCTCCATGGAGGATTCTATACCTGAAGCTGAGTGCAGGTCTTGGAAGAAGCTTGATGCTCAATTATGTAATCTCTTATGGCAGTCCATTGATTCTAAACTTCTTGTCATCTTCCGACCCTATAAGATTTGCCACAAGTTATGAAGTAAGACTACCGCTTTGTATACTAATGATATACAGAGATTTTATAATGTTGTGTCCAATATGTTTCACTTGAATCAGCGTGGTCTAGATATGTCTGAGTATATCGGTCGAATTGAATCATTGCGAGATGAGTTTAATTTTATCTTGTCCATTACCACTACTGTTGCTAAACAGGAACGCCAGCGAGAACAGTTCTTTATAGTATTAACTTTGACTAGGATCCGATCTGAGCTTTAGCCCGTTCGTTGTCAGATTTTGGCCAATGCTGCTATCCCCTCTCTGGAAAATGTTTTTGCTCGACTCCTTCGAGTCTCCTCCACTACCGTCATCGACTCTGAGTCCCACTTTGCAGACCCTTCTATCTTCGCAGCACAGGACAGTTCCACGGGCAGTCGTGGTCCTAATATTCACCACGGAGTGCGTCTTACTGTCATAAGGTTGATCACACCCAAGAGCGTTGCTATCAGCTTCATGGTAAACCCTCTTGTCCCCCTACTGCCAAGGTTTCTCAAGCTGACAATACTGCCTCCCCTGCTTCTTCAAAGCACCCATCTCAGCAGGTTAACTTATCTGGCCCGGATTATGCAATTTCCCTTCAGTATCAGGCCTCTCAGCAATCATCATCTGCCTCCGTATCCCACACTGGTAATTATGTGGCTTGCCTCACTCAGTCATCTCCTTTAGGCCTTTAGGTCATTGATTCCGGAGCCTCTGATCATATTTCCGATAATCCACACATTTTCTCTTCTTTAACCGGTTCGAATTCTCTCCTTATGTTTACCCTTGCTAATGGCTTTAAAACCGTTGCTAAGGGCATCGGGCGAGCTTCTCTTGTTCCTTCCTTACCATTGACCAATGTTCTTTATATACCTGGTTGTCCTTGCCCTTCCTCTGATTTTGCCCAAGTCATTCATTGTCGGTTGGGTCACCTCACTTTGTGCAAGCTCCAGAAGCTAGCTCCGCATCTTTCTGCTTTATCTTCCTTGAATTGTGAGTCGTGTCAACTTGGAAAACAGACCGTACTAAGTTTCCCAAAAGTGTCAATAATTAGGTTGCGTCCCTATTTGAATTAGTTCATTCTAATGTTTAGAGTCTCTGTTGTGTCAACTCAGGTAATTGGGTATTCTGACGCACATTATGCAGGTTCTCCCTCAGATGGACGTTCTACTGCAGGATATTGTGTTTGAATTGGAGGTAATCTAATATCTCAGAAGAGTAAGAAACAAGGTGTTTTCGCCAGATCAGTACAGAAGCAAAAAATGGAGCTATGGCCTTAGCAATATGTGAAATAGTATGGTTAAAGTAGTTGTTACAAAGATTAAGGTTTGGAGGTGGCGCGCAAATGAAGCTAATTTGTGACAATCAGGCAGCACTACATATTGCATCTAATCTTGTGTCATGAGAGGACCAAACACGAAGAGGTAGACTGTCACTTTATCAATGAGAAAATTTAATCTGGATGCATAGTAACTACTTTTATCAACTCAGTAGGCCAATTAGCAGACGTCCTTAACAAGCTTGATGCATATAATTTATATGCTCCAACTTGAGGGGAAGTGTTAGAATTAGGAAAACATCTCTAGGATTCTATTATGTAATTATGGTAGATCTAATTTCCAAATTTAGTGTAGCATAATGGCTAAGCCTACTATGTACAATTTTGTTGGGGCAGTTGTGGGACTCTTATGGTCGGATCGGTACCCCGCGCAGCAGAAATGGGTCTAACCACGGGTAATTGAGCATGGGTGTATTTTTAAATAATTTAGTGGAATACTATAATCCATTACGAGTGTGTAGGGAAAAACCGGAGCGGAATCGGTGTCCGGAAACTCAAAACGGGAGAAAACCAGTTTCAGCACGCGCACATACGTGTTAGGGGTGTTCATAGGATCGGGTCAACCTGCGACCCGACCCGACTCGACCCGCGCCAACCCGACCCGACCCGGTCGGGTTTATAAATTCTAAATTTCAATTTCGGGTTTGACCCGACCCGACCCGATCTTTCGGGTCGGGTCACAGGTTTTGGGCAACAAACTCGGGTCTGACCCGACCCGCTGTAAATTATATTATAATTATAATATATATTTTAATGGTTTAACTTTGATGAGAAAGTGTTGTGGCTGGAATGGCAAAGCTTTTCCTTGGTCTTGTTGCAGTACCAAGTTCAAATCCCACCATTCACAACTTTTCTTTTTATTTTTTTCACTCTTTTCAAAAAAAAAAAAATTGTTGCTTCAAGTGGGATTCGAACTTGTGATTATTTACAAGTTAAACTCAGATTTTGCCATCTCAACTACACATATAAGTTGTAAATTTTATATCAATAAAAATATATATTGTGTGTCACTGCAGATTATGCGACCCGACCGACCCGCTGTTTTTTTGACCCGACCCGTGATGACCCGACCCGCGCGGGTCAACTCCTTAAATTTCGGGTTTCGGGTCAAAAGACCCGATCGGGTCAATTTTTTTTTGAAAAACCCGACCCGACCTGTGAACACCCCTAATACGTGTGCACAACACGCTTGCACACCATGCTTGCCCAAATGTGCAACATATATATTGTTTTTATTATCTTGTTAAAGCATCAGCTCTCTGGATACAGAGAGCTGATGCGAATTGGGTATTTTACCCAATTTGCTTCCAACCTTCCCTAAACACTTCCAAACACCTAAAATTAATTTTTAATATCAAAACCAACATCAACACATATTAAAGAACAAAATCATATTTTTCAAAATAGCGCACATGGTAAATTTTGAATCTAAAATACAAACCAAATAAGAATCCCACAGAGAAGTAACTTTCGAACAATTCTAGGTTACTTAAAGGTAATCAATTAATTCTAGAATGGGAGCCATAACTCCAAGCTTTTATCTAGAGTTCCAAACTCAAATTTTATGTTTCATGTCTAATATGAACATATTTGTCCCAATTATAAGCATATTGTGTTTATGCTTCCAAAGCATCCATACACAATTCATTAACCTAATTTCAACTTCAAACTATATTATTATGTATCAAATACAAAAATATAGCTTATTAGAGAAGATCAAATTTATTTAGTAAGTGTGAACCAATCATTGTTAAAAAATGTAGAGAACTTCCAAAGCTTTTAGCCTTTTCTCACAAATATTTTTCTTTAGGCTAATTTTTCTAATGTTTTGCCTTATGCTTGCTTAATTAAAAAACTTGTTCAAGCTTATCTTTTATAGTCAAGTTTATGCAATTTTTAATTAATAAAAGTTCTAATCAGCTTTTAGATGAGCTTAATCTAATTTGTCCAAATATGCATAATTAGGTGTGACTAATCAACTTTGTCTACCAATTTGATTTAATCCAAATAAATCTAGACAAAGTTTAACCAATTACTTAGTACATTGTCTACTACTTTGATTTAATCCAATTAAATCAAGTCAAATACACATATTATTATATATTTTGTAATTACCAAAATATCCTCCAATGGTATAGATATTTATGAAATTACAACAAAGCCCTTGTGTAATTATTTATTTAACAAAATAAATTTGGATTAATCCAATTCCAATTAATCTAATTAACGCAAAGTAAATAATTAATGTTATCCAATAACACTTAATTATTTTAAAACATTAATTATTTTAATTGATAATTATAATATAACATATTATTTATTATCAAACATTATCGGCTACTCAAGTGCTCAACGAGTACACTTCATATTGTGGGACTCTCCAAGTCCCGACATGTTCGTCATATAAGCCTAGCTTATATATAGGCAATTCATCCATCTCCGAATTCGCAAAGAACACGAACGACCTTTCTAAACTATACAAGTGGAGGTCATCACATATGTTTAACAATCCCTCCGTCATAGGCTATCCGATTTGTGCTTGGGAAACATAGATAACACTGTTAAGTTTTCGAAGCGCACATCTCATATTCTCAACATGTTCACGATTCTTTACAACTAATCACAACACCATTTCTGATATATACGATCCATCCTAGGTGATCGGCATTGACCAAAGTTTTAAGAATCGTGACTTACTCACATGGATACCTAAACCCTTTATGATACACATACGGGCCGATGGATCCTATCTTGATACACACTTGATTAACAAGTGCATCGGTCCACACCCAACGAACAACTAGCGGTCAGACCATGAAAGGTTTCTGACATATATGGCATCAAAAAGTGAAGGATCACACACAAAATCAACGTTATCATAGAGTGAAAGGATTACATATGTTACTCGACTCGATGAGATTCTTATTGACGGTGGTGTGTACTTCCAACTATTAGGAATCACTTGTCAGTCATTCACTATTCGCTCCAACGAATACTCATATGTCTATACGAGCTTCCCTTACTCATGGTACATCGAGTTAAACCATTGACCTCCAATTCCAATATACATGTGCTAGTGTTCTAGGTTATAGGAATTCTACCGTATTTCAAAACCGACTAGGAATATTTACTTTAAGAATAATTTATAACAGTAATATTATCTCAATGTTGGACCACCCACTGTCCAGTATTACTACATGACTATTCTAAGGTCGATGTCATTCTCAGCATATTTATATATCAATCTAATGTGCATTATGACATAATAATTACCATTAACAAGGGTTGAAATGAAAATATAGTTATTTTATTAATAAATAATAAAATATAATGTATAATACATTATTCGGATCCAACAAATTCTATATTCGTTCAATAAAAAAGAGTTCTTCTATTTTCACATTATTAAACTTTAAAATTTAGTTATAAATATGTATTTAGAATTAAAAATTAATTTATATAATTAAAAAAAATTATTAATAAAAACGAGGCCCGTGCCCTAAATATGTCTCCCATGCTGGGCCCGGGTTTTTTTGCCACCTTTATTAACTATGTAGCCAATAGGAGTAATGTATTGTACAAAGGAGAAACAAATATGTATGGAATTTACATACCATTTGTAGTTGATTCATTGTGAAGTTGACCATACATGATAGACAAGCTGAGGTCATCAAAGATTCTCAGTGGAAGTAGCCTAATCACAAGTAATGGACAAAGATGCTCAAATACAGATTGGTGAATTCTCACAGACTCGTCACTTTTGTATGTTCCACTTTCTAATTTGAGGAAGCTTCGATCAATCCTGATAAGTGAGGAATGGCTGGAGTACATTAAAATTTGCCAACATAGAAAATCCATTATATTTAAAGTACACCACTAAAGAATTTACATAATCACATATATACCAAGTTTGTTTCCCAATGATATAAATATTCTAGAATTGATGTACTTTTGTACACATGGACAGCCAAATAATAAATGAAAAACATGAGGCAAGTAAATGTGATAAATTATAGGCGAAATTGAATGATATGGTATACTCACTCTTTCTGTCCTCTCATTTGGGACAGCACACGATAGAGGACTACATCTACAGCTTCCATTAAGTATTCACTTATGTAACTCAAGAACCTGACGATAATTGAATTTGATGGCTCTGAAAACAACTTATCAATCAATGGCCCAACCAAGGAGTTCCAGTCTTGAACCTATAATATTAAAGAACAAGAAACAAACTGAAAAGATCTCTCTTGAAGCAAAAGTACAACTGACGCAAAATCTGACCTTCACCAAATCATTCCGACTGGAAAACTTAAAACAAGAAACTGCAAAATCTAACCATGTACATGCGCAACGTGAGCTAATATCTATCTATCTATCTATTTACATACACACATATACATATACATACACACACACAGAGCACAGTATGGCAGCCACAATTCATCAAACATAACAAGCCAGCTAGCTAAATTATTTCTTCAGAAAGCCGAAAAAGAATTAATTCAAGGCTAGAAAGCCAGCCACAACAAAAACAGAGTGCTCATAATAGGTAGGTTCAATATAAATTGTATGTTTGTGTACCTTTATGGAGAGATTTTCAGCAAACAAAACTAGCAAATTTCATTTCTCGTTCTGATATGAATCAAGGACCATATGAAGGAGGAGCCCGGAAGGTTGATCCATTACAAGTTCCAGTTGGACCAATTACAAGACAAGTTCCAATTGGACCAATGCAAGGCCTAGTCCTGAAGGCCTTGGCCGAATCTTCATACAATTCAAAAGGAGCAAAATCATTTCAAGTAGGCTTAATAGAAGAGGGTCCAAGTTACATTCATCAGACCCAGTTATTTGAAGACCAAGCCCAGAACTGAAGAAACAACACTCAAGCCCAAACTTTTAGGGAGCTTGCGCATTTTAAAGCTTGTTATTTATTTTATGTTTTTATATTAAGGCTTGTTATTTATTTTATGTTTTTATATTAAGGCTTGTTATTTATTTAATGTTTTTAGTTTGGGTTATTATCATTTCACTACTTTATAAATTGAGAAATAACAAATGACTACAAGAAATATTGGAGTGTAACATTTTATTACTATATATTTACAAAATTTTCGTTTTACTACAAACTGTTGCATTTTACTATAAGAAGTATTGGGAAATAACAAATAGTTACAACAAGTATTGAAGTGTAACATTTTACTACTTGTAGTAAAATGTGAATTTTGTAAAGATATAATAGTAAAATATAATTTTTTGTAAAGATAGAGAGTAAAATGTAAGACTTTGTAGTAAAATGAAAATTTTGCAGAGATATAGTAGTAAAATGTTCCTCTCCAATACTTCTTCTACCCAGTTGTTATTTATCAAATTATAAAATAGTGAAATGGTAATAACCCTTTTAGTTTATTTGTCATTTCAATTAAACATTAGATGTGTAGGCCATTCATTAGAGGCCGAAACACAAGTCTGGTTTTATTTCAGTTACTAGGTTGGGTAGTTAGCCTATTTGTCTCGTTGGGCAAGTAGAGGGTTAGAAAATCAGGGCTTCGGGCGTGAGGATGCTAGAGTGGGCGTGAGGATGCTAGATTGGGCGTGAGGACTAATTATGGGTAGATTAGGATTTAGTTTTCCTATTTGTATTAGAGTTCTCTAAGACCTATTTTAGGTGGTCTTATGCATTAATAAAATTCAGATTTCATACTTTAAAATAAGCTTATTGCTATGAGCATTGCAATGAGAGAGAGTAAATTTCTCTTGTTCGTTGAATTAAACATCCGACTTATCAAAGGGGTTGCATCCTTTATGGCGTCTTCCTGCAAGCAAAGTTTCTTTCAACAATTCAGAAAGGGTTTTCAAAGACAGATTTCTTGGGGGTTCAATTTGATCTTGGAAGGAGTTTTGTTCTTACAAAATCGTGATTCGAGGTTCTTATGGTTCATTCAATTGCGCGGAGTTGCTTAAGAATCAATCATACAGTGGTTTCCGTCACCTTCTCTAAAATATTTGTAATCAATTGGTTCTCTCTAAAAATATTGTGCACACATTTTCACAATATAGGCGTTAAGAGTTACTGCTTTACCTAAAATTAGTACTAAAGACAAGTCTAACAATAGGGTATGCATAAAACATAAATCTATATATCAACACATCTTCACCACAATTTTTTTTTTTTTTTGCTACAAGATGTGTTGTGATAACTGCATTTAGATCAATATTCCACACCAGTATCTGTACTTCAGAAGTGCATACCGTCAACGATGTAAAATAATGCAAATTACAATTGATTAGTTGATTTACAGAAGTG